>PVKA01043264.1:0-16861 GCA_004027165.1 Ctenomys sociabilis | reverse complement strand
ATCGACTGAATGCTAAGAACCCCACAGTGGTCCTGCGCCAGTGACTGCGATCGACTGAATGCTAAGAACCCCACAGTGGTGGTCCTGCGTCAGTGACTGCGATCGACTGAATGCTAAGAACCCCACAGTGGTCCTGCGTCAGTGACTGCGATCGACTGAATGCTAAGAACCCCACAGTGGTCCTGCGTCAGTGAGCTGCCGAGGGGTGTCACCAGGCAGCCTTTTCCCCACACTTGCTGAGGTCGTCCCTTCCCCGGGGGGGACTTGAGGAAAACGCATTCCTTAAGCTAAAATTATGTATGTATGCACAATATCACCTTATTTTTTCTTACTAATTGTGAAATTTTCTGCAATTTAAAAAGAAAGGTCTTATACTTTTGAAAATACTTTTTTTTTTAAAGAAAACACAGTTTTTGTCTTTTTTATAATAGCTTTATGGAGGCATAATTTACCCCTCCTAAAATTAGTCTATTTGGATATTCAATTCACTTCTTTTTTTAAAATGTAGAGTTCTTTTTGTTGTTTTTGTTGTTGAACTGGGGATTGAACTCAGGCTCTTGTGCTTGCCAGGCAAGCGCTTATTCTACTGAGCTATCTCCCTGGCCCCAACCCTCATAATTTGATTTAACGTTTCCATCCCTCCAAAAGCTATCTCCTAAACTGTCCTCTGCAGCCTGAATTTGGTGGGCAGACCTTTTTCCCCTCAAATGTAATCAGCTGGGTTTTTGGTGTGGTTTGTGGAGAAAGGAAAGGGAGCTCTGTTTTGTATCTTTGGACTCCCCACTGCATCCTAGCTACATTCCTGCTGTCTGCTTTGTGAGTTCAGCTCTGTTAGGCTTCTCATAAAAGTGCTATATTTTGAAGCATACTACATGAGATAGAAATGCTAGCAAGCTAGAAATTTTCTACATATTAAAAAATTGCTGCACTGGGTTTTAAGTTGGAGGACAGTAAGATTCATTTCAGGGGTAAGAACATGACTGCCATGTGCACCACAGATGGGAGGGGAGTGCCTCTCCCCCGCCCACGCTTTCAGGACCTCCAGGCACTCCTGTTTCTGACGGCAGGCTAGCGCAGCTTGCTCTTCCCCTGGCATGTTATGTACCATACCTTTAAGATAAACTTTAAAGTCTTGAGAAGAACTGGCATTTCACTAGTAGTCTTTGCTACCTCCTTCAGAACTGTCATTCCCCATAAACATATAGCACTTCAACCTCATCAAGCCAATGAATGACTTTAGAAAAAGCCTTCTGTAATGGTCCTTGCCTGTCAGCCTAGTTCCCAGTATTAAAGAAAACATTTCCAGTATTTAACCATATTTGTTCAGGCTCAGTAAGTTAGACTTTATTCAGCACCCTTACTAGTGGTGCAGGAATCACTGTCCCAGGGCTTGCAGTGGGCGCAGGTTTGGACTTACCCAGCATGGGCATGCGGGGATTTAAGCCAAGGAGCAAGCTGGGGACAGA
Organism: Ctenomys sociabilis; assembly: GCA_004027165.1. Taxonomy (NCBI): domain Eukaryota; kingdom Metazoa; phylum Chordata; class Mammalia; order Rodentia; family Ctenomyidae; genus Ctenomys; species Ctenomys sociabilis. The sequence continues at coordinate 15,395 of PVKA01043264.1, read as the reverse complement.
GGATGAAAAAGGACTAAGGAAATATCAGGGGTCAAGAAATCCTGGCTGTACCCACCTGAGGATGGAGGAGGATGACATTGAGTGGGGTTCTTACTGCATCAATTTAGCTGAGTTCTCTGCTAAAAATGGACTTCATAAGGAGGTGCACAGATGGGCCTCGGCGAGCTACAGTGTGGTTTGGCCAAGCAACACCTTTCTGTCTCCTCACTTCAGGACCAGCTCAGGAGCTGCATCCAGAGTTCTACTGTGCGCACTGCAGGCCCCTCCTGGCCGGTGCTTCATTCAGGACCACCTCTGGCACACGTGCCCACCCTGGCTTCCCGCATTGGCCACCCTCAGGGAAGGAGTAGGGGCTACAGTGCCTGTCCAGTGCTTGCACAAAGAGCAGCGGGCCGGACCCCAGTGGGCATCGCCACTCCTCCCTCAATTTCCCGAGTGCTGTACTCCCACCTTGCAGATATGCAGAACGTCTCTAGGAACTGACCACAGCTAACTCTCTGCAAGCCTGGTCATTCTTTGCTTTCTGTGTGGCATTTTGCACTTTGGTATGACACATTCAGTATAGGTTTTATGTGCTGGCCCCTCAGTGAGGACACAGCACAGTGCAGAGCTAGCAGAGAAGTAAGTTCCGGGAAGAAGGGCTGCCTCACTTTTGGACACTTGGCCTGTGTCTGACCAGGGCCACTTGGTTCTGCCATCTTTATATCTGTTACAGTTACATTTTTGTGGCAGTTAGATTTCCTCTTTAGACAAGTGAAATTTCTGAAAAAAAAAATCTCTTAGGTGGCTTGATTATATATGTATATACATGTTTATCATTTTGTTAAATAACTTGCAGAATTTGTACCATAAATATATTGGCTGGTTAGCAGTTGTGGTTTTTTTTTTTGGAAGGTGAGTTATTTTTTGGGCTTACAGCAACAGAAACTCTTTTGGCATGAAGCTAAAGGCCTAAAACAAAGGTATTGCAGGCTGTGCTCCCTGGCTGCCTCGGGAGGCGGCCACACTCTTGGCCTGCCTGGTGTGCAGGCGTCAGTCCAGTCCTCTGTCTTCACATGGCCAGCCTCTTACAAGCACAGTGCCCTGTGGATTCGTAATTTTCTGGATTTACTTATGTTTTCTTTGTGGTTTAGCACATTACCAATCTTTGTACATGTTTTGCAGATATTTCAACAAGAATAAAGCACAGAGTGAGTGCAACTCATCAAAAATACTTGGAACCAGAGTGTTTCAGCTTTTGCTTTATTCTTTTTTTTTTTTTTTTTTTAGAAATTGGCATATTTGCGTATATACAGTGAGATATCTTGGTGGGACCCTTGAACCTATAGCCTAAATGTATTTTTTTAATGTATTTGGTACAGGGTCTCACTATGCAGCTTGGACTTTAGTGATCCTCTTGTCTTAGCCTCCCAGCACTGGAGTTATAGGCTTGCGCCACCATGCCCGGTCTCAGTGGCCAGCTCAGCACTCCCCAGGTTCTGGGGCTAGCACGGCAAATGCAGTACCTAGGATTGAACCCAGGTCCTTTGCTTTCTAGGCAGGTGCATAGACTGCCAAGCTATCTCCCCAGCCCCTATACTCTCTTTTTTCAAATGATCTTAATTCCACTGACAGCACCTTTCTAAAAGCATTTTGTTCCTCATATTTTTTCTAGTTTTTATTTTTTAACTTTATTTGATGTAGGTTTCTTACAATAATTTTAGAGATTGAATTTTTAATCAATTATTTAAAGCTTTATTCCTTAGTAAGACTATAACCCATTCAGATTTCATGTTTTTGTCAAATTTCTGTCATCTCATTTTTCCCTTTTTTTTTTTTTTTGTACTTTCTTGTTATTTCCCATTTTTATTTTTCCATTCTTATTTGGAGATTTTACCTTTGCTTTTTAATAATTGGGATTCATGCAGCAGACACAATTCCACAATGCTCTATTTGAATCTGTACTTTTTGACAGTAGCAACAGTAAAGTAGCACCCCTTCGCTAGTTTGAAAAGACACACTGACCTAAGGGCAGCTGTGGTTCTTCTACATGCTGCTTTCTTGGTGGTCTGTGCTTTAACACGTTTTGCTCTGGCTTAGTACATGGAAAAAATGGAAACTCTTGGGTTAAGCAACAGCCAAGTCCTGAGGCCAACACGGGATCACATACATCCTTCGCCTGATCGAGCTCGCATTTCATGTGGAAGCTTTGTCCTCCCCGTCATTTCATCTAGAGAGAGTGAGCGCCCCCTTCCCAGGAGTTCTGTTTATGGGAATTAAAAGGAGAAAGGATAGAACGATCCTATTTCCATTGAATGCACTGTGTGCAGACGTGTGCAGAGGCGTCTTCAGTTTGGCTTCATAAAAGCCCTTGAGAGTGTTGCTGTCATTTTCTAGATAATACAGGCCAAGCCCAGAAGAGTTAGCAGCTGTGCAGGGTCCTGGGACACTCGGACTGAGTCATCAACCCACACGTAGACACTGAGGACAAAGCAGAGGTGAAACCCTAACCCAGGACGCCAAATCCAGAGGTCATTTAATTGCCACTGACATGGCCTCATGGTACAGCTGCATCTTGGGTTAAGCAACAGCAAGTCCTGAGGCCAACACGGGATCACATACATCCTTCGCCTGATCGAGCTCGCATGTACTAAGCCAGAGCAAGATGTGCTGTGCGTAGAACTGCATTCACGGACATCTGGAGCAGCTGGGAGGAGGCACAGAAGGGAGAGAGCTGGTGTTGGTGCATGCCACGAGCTACAGTGTCTTCCTTCCAGGCTGCAAGGCCCTGCTCCCTGGCCGTCCAGCAGCTGGTCCGCCACAACCAGCAAAGCCCAGAAAGTCGACAAAGCCTGTTATTAAGAGCACAAGTGCATCTTAAAACACAATTAGAAACTGAGGGAGATACACTTTAAAGCAGTGGCTGAAATATTTACATATATTAAGATGCTGCATTTGGAAGTAAAAAGCTTAAATAATTCATCAGACTCTTACAACAATAGCAAACACAAAGGTAAAAAGCTCTAGAGTGGTCTTTAATTAACCAGGCTGTTCCAGGTACATTCTAACAGTGATGAACTTGCTCACTGAGGTGGCCGCCTGCAGGGAGCTCAGCCTCCACGCCAACTTTGAACCTCTTGTCTCTCACCCACTGAAGGCCTCCGCAGCTGCACATCCCTGTGTCCATCTTGCATGGAAACTGGACAAATAGCCTGTTCCTGGAGACACAGAGCTCCTCTGTCAGGGCCGGAGAAGGCAGACAGGATGGGAGTGGGTGTCTAGGGGAGCTGGAAGGCTGCCCACCTCTCCTTTGTCACCTACCTGTCCCACAAATGTGGGTGGGTTGCAATGCTAAACCTTAACTGATACAGTTGAGAGCTGTCAGGTCACATGACACTTGAAGAGGCCTCTTCCTGCCCTGGCTGCTTTGGGTAATCATCAAGAGAGCAGAATTACAGATCCCACAAGATGCGCCTCTTGTGTTTATTGCTTATGGGATTGCTTGAGATGAAATCCTAATTGCTTCATATTCTTTGTGTTTAATAATTTTAATTTTCTATGATGCTTCAAAGGGAAAGAGATTTATGAATAGCATTTGTTCCCCCAACCAATTAATATAGATTTTAATAGGTATTTATGATACCTGAAGATTAGTGTAGAAGCAGGTCAGTATTAATCACCTGCTGGTGTTCAGAATTATGTTTAAAAGAAATGTAAACTAGGGGTATGTAGCTCCGGGTAGAATACAGCATCTGCATACAGTGAGGCAGGAGGCCCGGGTTTAATTCACAGCACTGCAGGAGAAAGGTAAAGCATACTGTTTGCCCTTGAAACTTTTATTGGCTAATTCAGGAATTATCGCGCATTGCCCCTGTAAATTGCTAAGAGTGCAGCATGAGACAGTACTTGTAAAAGTGCTGAAGTGTGTGATATAAGTGCTGTAGCAACCCAGTTAGGAAAAAACACCATTGCTTGATATCTGTTAAGGGTCAGCCACTGCGTAAAGTTTTAGTGATATTCAGGTAGAAGCCAAACTCTCCTATGGGGTGGCTAATTATTCATTTTACAGAAGAGGAGACTGAGGCTCATGAAAGTTTAAGCCACTTGCTCAGCTCATGGTGACCATCAGGAGCATTGGGCAGGATGCAAGCCCTGGCCCTGGGAATCACCCACCCACCTCTGCCCAGGCATCTGGTCTGATGCCGAATGTCCTTGGCAGCAGTGCAGCTGCATGGGTTAGAGGCTCCATGCAGGATCTGATTTCTGGTTGATGGAGGCAGGGCTGCCTGTGTCAACTGGCTCCTGGAAGAACGAGAGGGTGACCACAGTGGCAGAAGTCCAAAGGAGGAACACTAGGAATTGGCAGGGACCAAGGGGGGACCAGGGCACCTGAGGCACTCGCTAAGTTCACCTCAGGCTTGAGAGACCAGGGAGGGAAGGGCAGGACAGGGTCTATGGTGTGGGGTAGGAATGAGATCCCCAGCAGCCATGGCTCAGGCTGGGGACCCTTCCAGCCCACTCCAGGTGGAGCGACAGGTGAGGGGACAAGCTAACCTGTCTCCTCTGACTAAATGAGGACAGAAGGTGTCAGGTGGTAGAGTCTGGAGGTCAGTGTCAGGGCCGGAGAAGGCAGACAGGATGGGGAGTGGGTGTGTAGGGGAGCTGGAAGGCTGCCCGTGTCATCACAGGGACAGCGAGCAGCTCAGGACACCGTCCCAGCTCATGCTCGGCCCTACAGAGTCTGAGCCCGGAGGGGTAGCAGCCGCTGTGAGAAGCCATGAGTACTCACGTGGGAGCCACGTTCCCTGATGCCAGTGGTCCTCTTAATAATTATTGTACGAGCCCAAGATAGGGATGTGCCAGGGGAGAAGGCCAGGTGAGAGAGACCCTCCAGCACCAGAGTCATTGGCTGCGCCGGCCCGTGTGCGTGTCGCCAGCAGCTCGCCTTTCTGTCTGTCTTCCAGTGACCTACGCCATGATGAGCTCCCATGTGTACTACTATACTCGGATGATGTCACAGCTCTTCCTAGACACCCCCGTGTCCAAAACGGAGGACACTAACTTTAAGACTCTGTCTTCAACAGAGGACTTCTGGAAGGTATTTGTACCAAAGCCCCTATGTGTCCTGCAGAATTGTGCATTTGGTGTCATAAGTTGAATTCTGGGGTACGTTCAGGGTCTGTGGTGTGTTTACTGCTGTGTGAGATGCTGCGAGCTGTACTGAATTGTTGGAAGCCACGACTCAGAGGGGGTAAAGTCTCATTTATTGAGAACTTCGCAGATCGGGGGCTGTACCGAGCCTTGCGCTCTCTAACCGCCATGGTAGCCTCATAGGCCATGAGCTGATGCTGCACTCAGTAAGTGAAGCCAGTGAACAGGGATACAGCTGTGCAGGGTCGCATGGCGAGCAATACAAGAAGTGACAGCCAGTGGTGCATTCTAGTTTATTATACAGACATTCATTTTTTACTAGGATTCAATGCCCAAGGGGCACTTTGTTTTCTGGGACACCTTGTTGTGTTCTGCGTCTTTGCTGATGAGGGCCTGTGTCCCCAGCTCCTAGAATCTACTGATCAACAATTTCACAGATCTACTGATAAAAACTGAGTCCCGCCCCTTCTCTGTCACAAATTCCAGTGTTGCAGAGTAGGAGCAGTGACTGACACCATGGGATGAATACTCTGTGGCACTTGATATCTAAGGAAATAGAAAAAGAAGTTGGAAAAGAAATGATTGTTTCTCCCTGGGAGATAATTTGCAAAATTCTTGCTTATCCCTGGGGACAGAGCTGTTGGTTTTCAGTGCTGAGAAAGCACAGTTCCAAGGCCTGTCAATGTTTCACAGGACTTGGCCCCAGCTCACATTCCTCTTGCTGACCTTCTCGCTCGGTGGGGCTAGGCCTCTGACCAGGGCGGCACCCTGAGTGGTGGCCAGCTCAGTGCTCCCTACACTCTGCGTACATTGGCAGGATAATAGCAGGCTCCTAGCCCACCACGGCACTGCACTGACTGCAGTGCTGTGAAGATGCAGGGAGGAGAGAAAGGCTGCCAGTGTAACAGAGCCCAGGTGGCAGGCAGGCCAGTGCTTCAACCCACCTTTGCTGTACAGTAGATTTCAAAACCAGTCATGTGTGGGGCACTGTTTTCATTAGGTGAGGTTTTGGTGGGTGTGGGTTGATACAACACCCTCGTCCCAAGGCCTCTGGTCCCAGAAGGGAAATCAGAGTTGCCCTGCTCAAGTGTCTGCCCTGTGCCGGATGCCCTGACCACACAGCAGACACCCGGATGTGGGAACCTGGGCATAGAGGGTCCTCCTGCAAGCCTCACCATTGGCAAGTGAGGTAATATCCATGCCCAGATCTCTGAGAATAAAGCCCACTCTCCCTGCTCTGTCTAGGGGCCAGGGTCGGTGCCAGGCCTTTCAGGGAGCTTTGAGCAAGGTGGCCTCAGAGTCTGAGCCTTTCCCCAATGCCTCCTCTGCTTTCAGTTCACAGAGGGCCCCTTGCTGGACGGGCTGTACTGGAAGGCGCAGCCCAGCGCCCACTCCGAAGTGGACAACCGCAGTTTCATTTTCTACGAGAATCTGCTGCTAGGGGTCCCACGCATCAGGCAGCTCAAAGTCAGAAACGGATCCTGTTCCATCCCCCTGGACCTTAGAGATGAAATTAAAGAGTGCTATGACGTCTACTCAGTGAGCAGTGAAGACAGGGCCCCGTTTGGGCCCCAAAACGGAACCGCGTAAGTGCGTGCGAGGATCCTTTGTTCTCTGGCTGCCCGCCTTGGAAAAGACTCAGACAGGGGCCTGAGTGCTCGTGTGGAAGCTCAGGACCTCTCTACTTCTCAGTTCTCTTTTAGTTCCTGTAGCCATATTTCCAGGAGGCTAAGCTGTTAGCTGTATGCCCCCCTAAGTAAATTATCTGAGTCCTTAAATGCTTCCTTAAGATGTGTGGGCCCTGTTCTGATAATACCATCTATTAAGGTTCCCCAGTACGAAATTTTCTGGTATAGAAACTTTTTTAGTGACCCTTACAAATTTTATTTAAGAAGCAATGATTCAAAGTGTAATTGTGTCTATTAACATGTAACGGGAGTACACCTGTGTGCAGTCCGGTACGGTAAATGGAAACATGTATGTGGTGTCTTCTGACCGAGTCAGGCTGGCTAGCATTTCCACCTGCTCATTATCACCACTCGGGGGCGGGGTCCGTCTCTGGTCGGTGTAAGACAGGTCGTAAACTGCTGGGCTCCGTGCACTGAGGGCAGGGCCCAGCCTCCTCCACTTGGCTGTGCCTTGGCCCTTATCCGACTTCCCCACCACCTCCCTGCAGGAGCTTTCCCAGACACCAGTGGAAACTCTTCTCCTTTCTGTGCCAAGTGTTTCAGTGTTGTGGTTTCTGCTGGTGAGAATGTGCAGCACTTGCCCTTCTGCGCCTGTGTCTCTGCTTCAGATCTGCTCTCCAGGGCCGTCTGCTCTTATGCAAGTGGCAGGATTTCCTTTCTGCTTCATTGTTGAATAACAGCATCTCCTGCAGACACATGAGGCGTAAGCTGGGGTGGCGAGGGCAAGTCCAGGGAAGGATCCTCGCCCAGCATGCCTGAGGCAGGCCCGGGTTCAAAAGACGGGTTTGAAAGGAAGGAAGAGAGAGGGAGAGAAAAGGAAAATTTGTGCTAGTAATTTAAAGCCCATCCCTCTCAAATGTGTTTGTTCAGTTCATTTGCATACATGTGCATGTTTGTGGGGTCTTTGTGCACTTCATTACCCATATCTCAAATGCTTGAGATATTAATGAAGAACAGTTATTCATTTTAAGGTTATTGTAGTTATTCTACAGAAGTGAGGCAGAAGTGGTTGGCTTCTTGGGGTGCTGCCCGGGAGCAAGGTGTCTTCTCCCAGTCATCTCCATCCGTGTCTTGGGAGCCAAGCCACCTGGAGCCCACCTGTGTGAATTAGCAGTGGACAGACACTTGGTGGGTGTGTTCTGTGGATCTCCCGGAGTCCACTCTGTTCATGCCAGCACACATGAGAGACACACGTAGAGCAGAGGCTCTGAATAATCTCAGAAGGCCATGTTTCCTAGTTGTGGGGGTGATTGTACATACTCCTAATCTGTAGTTCTTTTTTCAATATTGCTTTTTTTCTGTATTTAGGAAGTGGTCTACAGGGTCTCACTATGAAGACTGGACTCATAGTGATGCTGCTGTCTTCAGCCTCCCAAGTGCTGGGATTGCAGGCGCGCCACCACAGTGCGCCCAGGGTGGGGCCAGCACAGCACGCAGGGATCAAACCCCTGGCGCTGCCACTGTGCTCTGCCTAAGCTGGTGCTTTAGCCTGCTGAGCTATCAGGCCGGCCCCCAATATTGCATTTCATTTTGTGTAATTCAGAGAAATTGATACAGCCACGACTCGCTGCCCCATTGCTCTTTATACACATGCCGCCCTATCCCCTCTCACAAAGCACCTCTGAGAGAGGCATTGTCTCCATTGCATATGAAGAGCAGAGGCTGCAGAGCGAGGAGTGGGTGGAAGCATCCCCCTTTCCAGTGGGACTGGCCCAAGGAAGGCAGCAGAAAGGCTCAGGCTGATGGCCCAGTCCCAGGATCACAGCCCCAGTCACAGGTCCCCAGTTCCACCCTCACATGCTGAGACCTGCTTGACCTCACCAAGCCCCAGGGCCTGGTTCCTAAACTGTGGCTGATTACTGGGAATCAGAGCCTTGCCAGCTTGATAAGGCTTGTTACAGACTTCCTCTCAGCAGCAACTGGCTGCTGTCTCTGTAATGGTCACAAGGGCCCCATAATGTTGCGTTTCTATTTTTGTGTTGTAGTTGGATCTACACAAGCGAAAAGGACTTGAACGGGAGCACCCACTGGGGGCTGATCGCAGCTTACAGTGGAGCTGGCTATTACCTGGATCTGTCAAGGACCAGAGAGGAAACGGCCGCCCAGCTCTCCGGCCTCAGGAAAAATGTCTGGCTGGACCGCGGAACCAGGGCAGCTTTCATTGACTTCTCAGTGTACAATGCCAATGTTAACCTGTTCTGCGTGGTCAGGTACGGCCAAGGGCTCAAGGGGCTTGCATTGCTGGGTACTCAGCTGTGTCCCTGCTGTATAGAAACCCTTGCCTGCAGCTGGCTAAGGGAGTGGCCAGGATCTGGGTGACAGAACGGAGGGCTGAGCACTGCAGGCTTAGTGGGCTAAGGACATTTGGGGAAGGGACTTAGGATCCTAGAATACTGTGGCTTAGAAAAACGGCTAAGTCAGAAAAAGTCAGTTGTTGTCTCACACCTGTTGCAACTGCTGTAAGGCTGACTGGAGCCATATGCTCCCACACGAAGTGCCAAGTCCCCCACCGTGAAACCTTACTCCTGTCCCTGAGGTTGCTTTGTCAGAGGATATTTGTGCTATTAAGACACAAGCTCAGCTATGGGGACCACACCTGCAGACACCCAGGTCCCAGTCATGCTTGACTCACAGCAGAAGTGCAGGAAGTCCTTCCTGTGGTGTGCCTTGTGAGGTTGTGCCCTGACCATTGTGAGAGACACTGAAGACACGGACAGCGACTTCCTGGCTCATCTGGGAGCTTTCATTCACTCATTCACTCATTCATTCATTCATTCATTCATTCATTCATTCATTCATTTATTCTTGGATGCCTGAGAGGTGCCTAGGCTTGTGCTAGGCTCTTAGGACACTGGGGAGCAAAATAAGGATTCCTCCCCTTGAGGAGCCTACATTCAGTAAACAGTAAACAGAAGGAAGAAACAAATCATACAGGATTTTAGGTGATAATTTCTTTTCTGAAGAAGAAAAGTGAAAATAGAATAAGACAGGAGTACTTGGACTTTATCTTGGATGGCTTGCGGACAGCACCTGGCTACCACCCTATGTCCTGGCAGTGTCTGTATTTTATCATCACTTTACTCTAAATGTACCTCTGCTTTAATGGCCAGTTGGATTTTTCCAGTCCATATAGAAATGCTATCAAATTAAACAAAGTTCAAAAACCTGTCACAGTTACTACTGAGCTTCTCCTAGTGACTCCCGTGAGGCTCTGTAGAGGATGGTGGCACGCAGACAACTGGCATGTAAGTGTCTGTTTATAGTGCTCCTGTCCTTCCCTTCCCCCCGGACTTCAGGATAATCACTGCCAAGCCCATCACTTTCCACACTGCACTGTGTGGCAAGTTTCTGGACATGGCCGACAAGTGCAGGGCCAGACTTGGCCGACAAGTGCAGGGCCAGACTTGGCCAGCAAGCAGTGACCTGATTCACCAAGGCTCCTTGCTGCCCCTTGGTTTCAGGGATGTTCTTTGGAGAGTTTGGTTCTCACCACTACTCTCTAGCCCAGCATGAAGGAGAGAAAGAAGGGGAGCTGTCACTTAGTGTGGCCTCCAGTGGCCATGGTGGGAGCAGCATGTGTCCTCGAGCTCAGGGCTGAGGCGTGGCCATGTCCTGTAGTGGGGCCAGGCGATGCCCGCGGCTGACTCTGGGCTTCCTAGCCACATTCATTCCCATGTGATGGAAGATGCCCCCTCCAGATTTCTCATTTCAGTGCAACACCTGTGAAAAGGTAATCTACCAAGAAAAATATTTAGTTCCAATACAGTGGAGCACTGAAGGCCAGGCCCACCAGTGTGAATGAACACACACATCACAGTGTTGCAGGCATTGGGTACTAGGGAGCAGAGAGAAGGCAAACTATTTGGAACGGATTAGGTGCTACTGAGTAAGTAAATGAATGAATGAGACTCAGTACTCAGTACTGTCTATTACAAAATAGATAGTGTACTTTTCAACCAAATCACACATTTTGAGTGTTTTTCTTACATTCTTTGTGTTTCCTGGTACAGTACTTTGTACCCAATAGATGTCCTAGAAAGACAAGCTGGCTAAGTTTTACATACAAGAATATTACACAGTATCTTGAACAGTACAAATACTCCTTTGATCAAGGAGTCAAAGGAAGCCTGAAGAAGGAGGACTCTTTGCAGTTGGTTGGTCTTGGGCAGCACAGGATTCTCTTAGTGTGGAGGTTTTGGCCATAATAAAATAATTTGCCACTAGCTGGAGGCGACTTGTAGCCATTCCGTGGCCTTGTGATGCAGGGACGGAAGAGACGGGCTGCCTCTCCTGCCCACAGCCGCATGTCCATGTTGGCTCTCGTGTTCTTGTCGCAATGCAGGTTGTTGGTTGAACTCCCAGCCACGGGAGGCATGGTAACCTCTTGGCAGTTTCAGCCTGTGAAGCTGATCCGCTACGTCACACCTTTTGACTTCTTCCTGGCAGCCTGTGAGATTCTCTTTTGTTTCTTTATCCTCTACTATGCCGTGGAAGAGATACTGGAAATTCGCATTCACAAGCTGCACTACTTCAGAAGTTTCTGGAATTGCCTGGATGTGGTGATCATTTTGGTAAGTTGTAGAACAAGGCCAAATTCCCAGCTCTATTCTAAATGTCTGTTAATTACAACCTTTAATCTGCTCAGCATTGTGGGTCTAGCTTTCCTAGAAGATAATCTAGGAGGCCCTGTCCTTCACATCAGTGTCTGTGTTTCAGATTATTTTTTGTGTTCATGAGAAGCCTTTCAGACTATGAAGTGGACCAGCCTTTATACGAAGCTCTCAACTAACTACATTAATTATGAGAATAGCTCAATAATGTATACTTATATTTGGCATGCTATATGATGTATGGGGAGAGAGTTTCTCATTTTGAGTCTTGATACTTTTTTCAACTGCTAGTAAAAGTCAATTTACATTTTCCTGTACATGGGTCAAGTTATGGCAAGAAAAACACATCCCAAGTTGAAAACTCCTGCAGTCTAAAATTTCCTACAAATAGAAACAAAATTTAAACTAGACCTATCACAGAGCTCTGTATAAGGTGCAAGAAATCCTATGGTAGAGTTATATATGCAGGACTGTGGTTTTTATGTGCTGCCTCTGCCCTGGACTCCTGTTTTTTGTTTGTTTGGTTTGGTTTGGTACCAGGAATTGAACTCAGGACCTTGCACTTGCCAAGCAAGTACTTGTGCAACTGAGCTATCTCCCTGGCTCTACTGCTATAATTTTGAACGCTTGTTCATATTTTTTCTTCAGCTGAAGCACTTAGGCCAGAGTACTGCGATGGGTATATCTCAAATTTTATTTCTGTTTCTAGGCAATTTTAGACTGCTGCAGGTTTCCTCTGCCACTCAAAACGCACTTGGGGTGTTTCTTCCTGCCATACCTTGACCCATGAACAAGCTGGGATTGTCACAAGCTCCTCTTCCTTCAGCAGTAACGTGTACCCTTTCCTGACGTTTTGCGAGTGTATGCCAGCGTGCCTCACTGCCAAGCACTCTCTCCTGGCACCGCTGTGGTATTGATTATTCCTTGTCCATGCTGCCCACTGTCTTGAAACAGAAACGACGCTCTGAAGTCCCCCATCCACCCCGCATCTTCCTCACCACTCAATCCATAGAAAGAACATTTTGTTACATTCCAGAGAGCTCACAGGAAGTCCTCCCACCACCAACACACAGGCACGCAGGTACACACACACACACACACACAGCCCAGTAAGGGAAGGAGGGTGGCCATGCAAGATCAGCTGTGTAGCTGGGGTTGTGCCCAGGTGGATCTGGCCACTCCGCGCACTGGGCTGTGGTCTGGATGCCGTCTTGGAAAGGGCCAGTAGAGTGTGACATAAGCCATGAGGAGACAGAAAATGGACAGTTATGGGTGCAACACCTGCCACGCCCAGCTCCTGTGGGCCAGGCCCTGCACAAAAGAAGGCTGCGAGGCCCACGTGCCTCCTAAGTACAGTGGAAAGTACAGCACGTGGGGGCTGACATCTTCACGTGCTGCTTATGCCTCCTGGACCCAAAGCAGACACAAGAAGGGGTGTGGTTGTGAGCAGAAGCAGAGGCTCACATATCCCTGCAGGGCCTCCCACTGTGCTTCCAAGCAATGCCTCGCCTAACTCCGGAGCTCTCCCTGGAGCTCTCATAACCAGTGCAGCCTGTCTCACTCTGCATTTGCTGTGTTCTGATGACTCTTTAGGGCTTCTCTTGCAATATTTTAGTATTCAGCCAGAACAGGAGGGCAGGGCTTGCCCAACACATGTTTATTCCTCCTCCATCTCTGCTCAATACTCAAAGTACACTCTGCAGAGTACTTCATGAAGATAGGAAAAAAGTATGGTTGGAAATTACACAATGAAGAGAAACCAGAAAATTTAAAACTACAAAAAAATCAGAAACCCAATGAGGCCAAGGAAACAAAAGAACTGAAAGTGACTTGTATTGAGTGGCAGAAAACGCAGAAGGCATTCCTATTTAAATTGAACTTACCGCGCTGTGACTTCTGCCCTGCACATTCGTGTGTGCATGTGTGCATATGTGAGCACACGCATGATTGGGCTTCTGTTGCTAACTGTGGTATCTCATACACATGGTGGCATTGCTTGGTGCATGCAGCCCTGAGTGGCCTTCTAGTGCCTTTGGTGAACACCGTGGTCAGCCTTGGAGCCTGAAAGTGGTGAGAAGATACACCGGTCATTTTCAGGTAAAGCACCACAGTGAGATCCGAGTGTTTGCCTTCCAGCTCTCGGGGATAGCAATCGGAATTAACATCTACCAAACCTCGAGCATGGAGGGGCTCCTGCACTTCCTAGAAGACCAGAACACTTTCCCCAACTTTGAGCACCTGGCATCCTGGCAGATACAGTTCAACAGCATAGCTGCTGTCACGGTGTTCTTTGTCTGGATTAAGGTATCGTGCATTTTCTCTTCTGGGTTGTTCGTGTTTTTTCTTTCTTTTTTTTGCATTCATATGAGCTGTGCAAAGCACAGGGGACTTGAAGTTGCGGCTGGGCCACAGCACCGTCTACACCAAGAGAACCAGAGGGAGCCAGGCGACCCCTTCTGGGGTGAGGCGCTGTTCTGCTTCCGCACTTCAGGGTCTGCCCCTGATCCTCTGCTGTGGAGGTGCGGGAGTAACCCTGAGGCAGCCGGCCACCTGCCACCTGCTCACCAGCTCAGTCACGTGTGCTGCTTATGTTTAAAGTTAAGCAATGATTCCATACACGTGGGAATCCACACAGCCGCATTCAGTGCTCAGTGCCACTGTATTGCTAGTGGCTGCTGCGTGGGAAATGGAAATGATAGTGTGTCTGTCCTCACAGGAGCCCTGTAGCAGCTATTCTGGAAGGTTCTCTGCCAGCTGTATGGCTTCCTGAGGTAGCCTTTGCACCCAGGAGACCTTTGCAATGGCTTGAGGTGTTTGTGCTGTTTGTACAGTGACCTGCTTGTTCAGGAGAAGCCCTATCATAAAACAGGAAAGTAGCCACGCTCTCAGATGAACAGGAATTGTAGTAAGTGATGTCAATTACAGCAAACCTAGGAAGAATTTCACTGTGACCAGGATCAATTTCTAGGGGACCATGAGGTAGAATTCCACAATGGTTCCCTTTCACCTTGGGCCTCAGGCTGTAGCGTCTGGTCTTGCTTCCCTCCCCAAATTCCACCGTTGCATTCTTTAGGCAGGGTCTGGGCTCCACCTCTGGTCCCCAGTTCTCCTATTAAAGCCCCTCCGGAGCCCTAGGTTATTCCAGTCTGTCCAAAGTAGGGATCAGGGTGGCTTTGCTCAGGGGACAGCCAGCCTGGGTCCTCGCTCACTTACTGTTGGGGATAAAACTCCAGTGTTGGGGTGAATGTGGGGATTCAGGGAAGTCGCACCCAGTCATCCCTGACTGGGTGCTGTGTGATAGAGGATCATTACTAAGTCACAGCTGTATCTCTTGAAGTTTTCCCTTTAATTGTTTGGGGGAGGGGGAATACCACCAATCATTCTAATCATTACAATCAAGCCCGACTTCACTATGTTTAGATCATCCTGTCAGTGTCAGCAAGACTAGGCGGAAGCCTGTCTTCTGCCTCAGCACTCACTTTTTGAATGCAAGGGCAGAAGTTGCAAGGAATTGGAGGTGGGGGGCATTCTTTTTTTCCTTATTGTAAGACTTTCGCCATCTTAAAGAATCCAGCTTAGCTGGCATGAAGTACAGTCCCAGAGGTACAGCCACCCACATGAGGAGTACTACAGCGTTCTTAGAGCCCTAAATGTGAGGCGTGGTGTCTGTTCAGCACTCAGTCCCTCATCTCCTCCTGGCCCAACTCCTGGCAGCCTCAGTTTCACTTTTGGGCTCTGAATTGAACCCTTCTAAGTGCCTCACCTCAGTGGAAACGCCTCTTAGGTCGCACTCACCTCAGCCGGCCCAATGCCCGCAGGACTCGCGGGGCAGCCTCTGTCAGACACCCTCAGTGGAAACGCCTCTTAGGTCGCACTCACCTCAGCCGGCCCAATGCCCGCAGGACTCGCGGGGCAGCCTCTGTCAGACACCCTCAGTGGAAACGCCTCTTAGGTCGCACTCACCTCA
>PVKA01043263.1:0-16862 GCA_004027165.1 Ctenomys sociabilis | reverse complement strand
TAGATAGATAGATAGATAGATAGATAGATAGATAGATAGATAGATAGATAGATAGATAGATAGATGATAGATAGATAGACACATAGATGATAGATAGATAGATACATAGACACATAGATGATAGATAGATAGATAGATAGATAGATAGATAGATAGATAGATAGATAGATAGATAGATACTGCCTTACATGCCATTAATTTTGGGGGTAAGGAAAGAATAATAGGACAACATGGTAGCTAAAATAATAATAATACATAGGGGTGCAGGTAGGTAGCTCACCTTTATTTTCATCCTCCTTTCATTGACTTGACAGGAACCCCTGTGTGCCTCTGAAGCCCCTTTTTTCTCTGCTCTTAGTGCTACTGACAAAGATCATTCCTAGTGATCTCAGTGCATTCTCAGTGAATCCTCATGCATTCTCACTTATAGAGTGGCCTCTGACTTCATCTATTCTAATCCTCCAATGAGAAAAAGCAGCCAACATTTACAACGAAATGGATGTGACTTCGAGCGATCAGTAGATATTTCAACCAAATTAAATTTCTCCATCTTTGAACACCCTCACCATTTTTAAGCCTCGAGACTTTTGCCTGTGTTTTCATAGAGTCTGAGCAAGTTTCCAGTTCCTTGCACTGTTCTTCTTAACTTCATCCAGTCCTATCCCCCAGCCTTATTCATTCAGAGAATTGTTCTATGACCTCATACATCTCCCTAAGATAGGTTTGTGTCCTTGCTGTGTTAATAAGCATTCTATATTGCAGTGCTTCAGCACTCTGCACACTTCTCTGTTCACTTTCTTCCTCTCCCCAAGGATTTTGTGACTTCAGTGAGAACATAGTCAGCCTTATTAGCTCTGCCTCAGCACTCAGCACCACATGTGGTGTGTGACAGGCACACAGTATTTTTATTAAATGAGTTCTTAGATGAGTGATGGAGTAGGCGCAAAGGAGGATATGTTGTCTGAGTGGGTAGCAAGAAGAATACTGAACTGTGATGCAGAATGCCAGGATGCTTAGCTTTTAACTAGCACCATCACTGTAAGACACTTTCATTTCTTAAGTCTGAAAAACCTTATATACTACTACCTCAAAAGATTATGGGATTTTGATCAAGCATTTCCTCTGGGTGGATGTGTTATGGGAACTATGTTGTTTTCTCCTGTGGGAGAAATACTCACATGATCGCCAGGCATACAGAACCATGGAAAAGGTTCTTGGTCAACATACACTGTCCTGGTCTACTCATAGGTAGAAGCTGTCAAAGAAGAACACACCCTTGAGTAGCCTATGTGGAAGGTGGTAATGTGAAGCTGAGATCTCTATCTCCCTTTTCCATTCCCCACAGGGACCATGGAAGGGCAAGAAGGGACTATTAGATGAAAGACCATTTTGTAGTGTATATATGCATATATATATATATATATATATATATATATGCATATATGTATATATGTAATGAAATATATATATGTATATACAAAATATGGTAGATATATAGCTACTTTCTCTGAATTAGATGAGAAGTGTTTGAACTAATAGTATTTAGACAGGATATCATGTCTGCATCTTGTACTATGAATAACTACTATGAAACAACAATATGTAATGTATTAATGATTGGAACTATGTTACTAAACTGTGTTGAAACTATCTCATTGCTGTTTGTTTCTCAATAATTTTTTTCAAAGGAGCTGTTTCAGGAAATCTCTGGCTCTGGACCTAGTGACCTAAGTCACAAAGGCAATTCACTTCCCAGATTTCACATCTTAAAAGTTCTGTGTATGAAGCGTGCAAGGGGCTGGAAGGAGGTGCATACCCTCTCGCTCCCTTGCAGTGGCTTTAGTACCACACAGAGCCCTTAGAGGAATCATCCTGCTCCACACGTTCTCTGGAGCTGTCAGTGCTATACACAAAGAAGCCCTTATCCCTGGCATGGAGCTGGAGGACAGAACCTACCACTGTGCTGTGTGGGGATATTTTCCACTGAAGTACTACCAAAAAAACTTGTGAAGGCAAAATTGTGGATCCAGAGGCAAGAAGTTCTTGCAGCATGTGGCTTGGGAGAGGCACTTCCCTTGGTTATAAATTCCAACAATGATACATAAAGAAACTGGACATACATAAAAGAGAATCCATAGTAAATCCTGAATTTCTGGGGGAAGGGTGGGACCTGCGGGACCTCTCTTCAGAATGGCGTTCTGCAGGCAGGCTTCTACAGGAAGCTTTTTGGCAGCATCAACTGTGGGGAAATGATTTCCTGCTTGCTGTTGGAAGCCTGGGAGTTTATACATTTTTCATTTCTTTCCCATTCTGTTGTGGGATTTTGGAGACTCAGAACATCTCTCTGTGGTTCTATGACATCAGCTACCCAACACAAAGCTGTCATATTTGTGCTTTGATAAAATTGTGCTTCAATTCCAGCCTTCCATCCACCACTGGCAAGGCCCTTAACCACTGTGGGCCTCAGTTTACTTATTCTGTACAACTGTCTCCTTTAGGAGGGGCTTGTTCTGAAGTTTAATGAGACCACAAGTAAGAGATATCTGTATAGTACCTAGAAACAAGTTAGCGTGCTGTCCTTTTCCTTATTACTCCCCTTTCTTAAAAATGAATGACGGAAATGTTTACTACATTAATCAATTTCCTGTATACAAGAAGGTCTGAGAAGGGCCCCTGCTCTCTCACACAGAATAGAGGACAACTCCCAAGTTTTAAACAAATTTAGCATCTAGAAGTTGGAGTTTATTTTTCTAAATTTTGCATTCACATGCACTATTATCTCTTCTTCCCCTGGGAAACACAGCTCCATGGGTATTGACAACACCAGGGACAACTGTCAAACTTGGGTTATACAGACTTCATTTGATCTAATTCATTTACTGTCAAAAAACCATTTTTAATATGAGGATGTGAGGAACTCCACCTTGTGATCCTAAGACCGAGAGTCAGACAAAATAAATCAGTTGCTGCATATCATGTTATAGTCTCACGAGTGAAATCACCGATAGGAAACTCGGGCTCTTTTCTTCCTGAACCAGGGTCATGATTACTACACTATACTGCCTTAGCAGAGGCGATGACTTCCAGTTCTTGTGTATCCAAGGGGAAAAGAAAACTACAAATGACAGGAAATGTTATCAAGATACAAATTGGAACGTAAGGTTCCACTAGGTTCAGGGTCCTTCTCCACAGAACACTCTGTGTGGGGTGGTTTGGCAGTGAGTCCCTTACTAGGATGGCTGGCAGGGCCCAGCCAGTTACCCAGGACCCAAGTTTTTTAAGGAAGAGCAGTTAGACCCAGAAGAATAAGGCTCAGTGAGGTGAGGCACAAGGTGAGAGGACCACTGGAGGGCAGAAAGGACATCCCCACCAAGAATCTAAAGATTATTCCCATAGATTTCCAGGAACTAAAGACCATATATCACAAGCTAGATTTACTGTATCCACTATCTGAATATAATTCTGAGTGGCATTTAACATTAATGTATTAGCATGATTTTTAAAACTTGAAAACAATAGATTCAATGCTCAATGAAAATATATTTTTCTACCAAACAGTGTTCAATGAAACTTACTCTTTCTGAGTCCTTTTCATAATTGTTTCTGTGGAAATTTTTGCATCACTTATAGTAATGATAATGTATTGACTGATTTGTACCCTGACTTATTGAAAAAGTAGTTTGACAAGAATCAGTTAGGATGCACTAGAGGAATAGATTTAATTAAAAATGTCTGTATACACATATAAATATATTATATATAATATGTACTATATACAGGAATTACAAGGTAGGCAAACAATGGCCACCTGCAGAGACAATGTTAGAAGGGTGCAGAGGAGCTGTCTATACACTAAAGAGCCAGCAGTCAAAAGACAAAGGCCTGCAGCTCAAGGCACAGTCCAGTGACAGTTCACACTTGGAAGCTGGAGGACTACTTTGGAAAGCTGAAGAGTCAGTGTATCCAAAGACGATAGGGAAGACTAGAGCTCCTTCAAACAAGTAACAGAGGGCCAGACTTGCTTTTGCATTCCCTTTTTATTCCACCCAGCCTACAAGCCAATTATTGGATAATGCCACTCAGGTTCAGAGTGGATCTTTCCTCTATAGTAAGTCAATTGTCCACACACACTCAGAACTGTGCTGAATCAATCAGCGGGATGTTTCTTATGCAAGATGACATCACAATGCACTATCACTGTATAAAAGAAAAAAATAAAGGAATGAAAAACAGATTCAGAATGACTTTTTCAGGTAGTAAATAGGAATAATTTCTCTCAATGCTAACCATGTTATTTTTCTGCCCCAACCAGTACTGTGTCAGTTGCCAGAAGCACAGAGCAAGCAAACCGACAGTTTGATTACTGCAAAGCAAAATCAAAATAAATAAAACAAAAAATAGCAATCCAATTTAATGCCCATGGAAGGGACTATTTGAAATGTGTATGCATCAGATAATCAATATGTCTCCTCTGATGTGGATACAATTTTTACAAGACAGGTAGCATCCTCCCTGTAATTATAGTAAGAACAAGAGGAACAGACATCCAACCAAAAGTTCTATAGTTCCCCAGTATTTCAAGGCAGATTTTTTTTTATTCCAAAGGTGGTTATTTTCACTGAAGAATGCTTTTTGTCCTGTCTGTACATAACCAAAAGCTTTTCTCTAATTGAAAATTTTTCACTTCTTGATGATCACTTATCTCCTTCTTCCTTTTGAAAAGACTTTAGGTAAAAAGTGAGAGGTTTCAAAGTGGTTAGCTTATATCAGGATGGTCAGCAAACCAATAGTGTGTGAGAGTGTGTGTGTGTGTGTGTGTGTGTGTGTGTGTGTGTGTGTGTGTGTGTTGAATGTTCACATCATGGTGAAATTCAAAGAAATACATCTCTGGCCAAGAACCAAAGCATGAGGCTCTTGAGCACAACTCCCTGGATTCATTTCCTTGAACTCATTTCTCAATTCTATTATCTCCCCTGACACTTCTTTATATTCATGTGAAATGAAGCCCCAAACTACAATTTTGTTGGCTCAACAACAAAAAAAAGCCTTCTCCCAAATACTATCTCCCACCAGCAGACCCAGGATATTTTTGTTGCAATGTCTAGGCAGTCACGATTGATGGCTGTACCTTACCTTTTAGTCCCAACTTTGCAGTTCCCTGTTTACCTTACCTTTGTATCTATACAATAAGTGTTGGATCATCACCATATTTTTTATATCTTTCCATATTCTTTCGTTTCTTTTCAGATTTTCAGCTTTCTTAGCTGAGAGTAAAACTGAAGGCATGGCCAAATTCCAAGCCATGTTTTAAAAGCAATCTAGTGGACATGTATGACCTGACTGTCATTGTTTTGTATTTGGGTTGTTTATCATCCCACTATTTTCTGAAACACGTCCTTAGTAGACATTGATGTCTCTGAACATAGAATCTAGTGGAAGATGGTACTTGGGGTCTCCCTCTTAACAATGCTCTCCGTGTTTCTCTGTAAATGGGAAGCTTCTGTGATCTAAATCAGCCAGTAACATACTCCCAATGCATGAGTCAATGATGGTTGTATCACTGTAGTGGTCGATCAGTTATCAATCTTCAGTGCCATCTACCCATGAATAAGAACATTGGTGTTGACCGCTGTTCTGACAGTACTACATGAAGTATATCTCAGCACAGTCTCCAGCAGCCTAGGCAAATAATATGCTACTGCTTTTATTTGAATCTCTAGCCCAATTCTAATAAGTCTAATATGTCCTAGTAACTCATGTTTTTTTTAAGATAAGACACTGTTTTATGTATCCTATCTCTGTACTTCTGGCAACTGGCACAGTACTGGTTGGGGTAGAAAAGTAACATGGTTAGCATTGAGAGAAAGGATCCTCCCACACAGTGCTATGGAAGAGAAGATTACAACCCTAAAATTCAATGCACTGAAGGGAGGGCCTCTCACTTCACCACTCTAGAATCCATTTTTTCCTGTGCAGGAGACTAATTACAAAAATGACCCTAATTCTTTACCTTTGCATTCTCTCTGTACTCTGGTATTAATTTTTGCAGCATCTCAACTTTATGTGGAGGCATAGTGATACGATGTGTTTGGCCCAAGCAGTGTTAGGCACAGGTGTAGGTGCTCACACTCTTGGTTTCTCAGGTATTTCTGCCATTTCTCTGGGTACAGGTCCAGACTGGGTAGCAGGAAGATGAAAGAATGGTGGAGCGGAACCAAGTTTCCATGGCTGTGATGGTGAAGGTGGTGTGGGACTAGCTGGCAGCCTGGCAACCCCAGACTCCTAAGTGAGCCTTGGCAAGAGCTCTGGGACAACCTATAGATGAATAAAGAACACCTGAATAGGCCAGATGGAATCAAGTTCTGACATCCCCCCATACACACAGCAGCAAAATAAATGCTTATTGATGTAGCTCACTGAGGCGGAGTTTTGCGGCTGTTTGTAGGACAACATTCTTGTGGCAATAAAGCCAGATATAGGCCATAAACAGCACATGCAGAAAGAAACAGAAAAATAGTGAAATGCTATTGAACAATCTAATGCCAGGCAGCTTGCTACTCTCAGCAGTATAATGACTCCCATTGGCTCAACAGACTGCATGGTTAAAATTAGTGCATCAATAAATTTACCTATTATTATGTGTTATTGGCTGCCTGGGAGCACTTGTCACCTGTGAAAGCTGAAACATTAAAGGTGCAAATGGCTGGAGTTTAGCATGCCTAGGGCCGAGAAGTGGAGTGAGAGGAGGCTGGCGACACAAGAAGGAGCCAGACAGATGAGTTGGGATGCTTTCTTGCAATTAGTAGGATACTCTAGGGATTCATGATGTCAGTTGAATGACTGAAATATTCTGGGAATGATGGACATTTCCTGGCACTACTTAAGAGTGGGTGGATTCCTCTTTTACCTTTGTGAAAAACTGTCTATGTTAGGTAGTGGAAATGCCATCTGCCACTGTAAATTTTACTGGCCTTTTGGGCTCTTATTTGAGGAATATTTGCCAATTATGTAGCATATAATCACAGATGTAGGGAACCTTTAAATGGTACAGTTTTTCAGGGCAAGAAGGCTTGTGTTTAAAAGAAGAAGGGAAGAAAACCAAGTCAAATGCAATTCTGAATAATACCCTATGCATCCCATAACAAAGGATTTTAATATGTTCCTGCTAAAGGCCATGTGTAATATTTCCTTGTTAGTAGTTCTCAACCACTTTGAAATCCACAAGGCCTCTCCACATGCTTTAGAAACTATGACTAAGTCTCCCAACTTGAAAGACACTAATAGTAAGTTTTCAATGACTTGGAGAAAGATGCAAGGAAACCATAGTGTCTGTCTTTTTAAAAAGTGCTTTATTGGGCTGGGGAGATGGCTCAGTAGAATAAGTGCTTCCCTGGCAAGAATAAGGGCCTGAGTTCTATTCCTGTTTCCACCAAAAAAAATTACAAAAAATTAAAAAGTGCTTCATTTAAGTGGTACATAGTTTTCCAAATGTGGAGAGTAAGACATAGCATAATACACCAGGTTTCAATGAGCTTCATAATTCTGAAATTAAATTAATAACCAGACTCCCAAAATGGTATTAAACTTGAAGCTTAAAGCAGTGAGAAAGAATAGGAATGGAGGAGACATTTATTTCTATTTCTGAAAGAACTTCATAAGACTTAAATACATGTAAAGAACTTATGAATTCAACTGAATATGCATGAGATCATAGAACATTTTTCTGTTTGAGTCAAACTTCTTGAGTAGAGAAAGGAAATATAGTGAGGCTTGCCCTGCTGAGAATTAAATAATAAGTGAGAGATGTGTACCTTGGAAGTGATTTGGAAAACACGTGGTTATATCTACTCTCATTTCTTTGGATCACCTTGAAGGCTCTTAATGGTATTTACTGGTAGCCAATTGTTATGCGAATAATGGTAGAGCCAGGCAATGTATTAACTTATTCAATTCTTACAGCAATGCTTTCAAGTAAGTCCTATTTTCATATCCATTTTATAGATAAAGAAATTGGGGCTAAAGAAAGGATAAGCATGTTGTCTGAGGCCACATTGAGTGGGCATTGGAGAATCTCTGTTCAAACCCACCTCTAGGAGCAGACAAAGCTCTTGGCTGAATGACTACATGTAAAAGGAACAGTTTGATGTTCAGAAAGTAAAGTCCTGTTGACCCTCTGATTCTAACAAACAGGGACAAGCCTGTTTTTTATTGACTCTTGGGAGTATTCCCGTTAGATGAAGTAGTTATCAACAATAATTACATAGTAGTCAAGAAGCCTTTTAATTTGTTTCTAAATATTGGTGTTTCTTTAAACTTTGCTATAAATACTTAGCAATTTATGGCTAGTTAAGTTAAATTGTTTCCTAAATTGGCAAAGCATTATCTTTAATAGAAAAGGCATAATTACATAAAAGGCTTACTACATTCCTACTTATCCCAAAGAAAGCCTAGCCAGTTAGTTTTTGAACCAGTGCAGCAAATAACTTCTGGGCACTTCTTACAGTCTTACAAACTTAAGTCAATGCTGTAGTCACAAATGCCACAGAAAAAATGGAGTACCTGGAAATCTCAGGTTGTTCTCATTCGGCAAACAAGTTTAGAGTGGTTTTGGTCACTACTATATCACTGCTTTCATCAGTGGAAATGACCACTGACATGTGTCCTGACATGTTCTTATCATCCAAAGGTAAATGTTTGTACTCCCTTGTGACTCTACTAACATTCTTCCATTTCTTGGAAAGTTTATGATACCAATTTGGGCATTCTTGTTAGGAATAAAGTTTCCAAGCAATTTGTGCAAATCTATGTTAAATAGGTGTCATTACTATTTAGGCATATTGAGACCAATATATGAAGGGAAAACTGACATAGCAAAGAGTTTGTTAAAGATCCCATAAGGAGAGGAAATGCTATCATATACCATGGAAAGCTATGTATGGAGGCACCAAGGCCAGTCAGGAAAGAGAAGGAGGGAGGCCTGCAAGCCAAGCTCTATGGTGGTCCACATTCGGGAACTGACAGGTGGAACAAACTGGTGTAGCATCAGTATGTTTGAATATGGCAGTGAATTCTAGTCTGTAGACACTGTCTGTAGTTGACTGTTATACCTAGCTCTTGACTTTTTCAGGCAAGTGAAGAGTGGCAGGGAGGGTGAGAGCCTAGCAGGAAAGGTAGTTGCAGATATGAACTTGGACAGCACAGTTTATATTCAAAAGATGTGTTCCTAGGGGAATTGTTCTCTGTCTCTAACGCATGGGCTAGCACTTTAAGAGCATTGTCCTCAGGGGATATTAAATCATCAGAAAGTAAAAGCACAATTGATAAGTGGAAGAAATCAAAATGTCTGTTATTCTGGAGAGAAATCTCTGTCTCTCTGTGTCTCTGTGTCTCTGTCTCTGTCTCTCTCTCTCTCTGCCTGTCTATCCATGTGTGTATGTGGAAAATGCATGAAAATATTTGTGTCTTTATGCTACATTAATTAGTTTCATAGCATTATCTAAACTCTTAGAATTTCGTGTGATTCAATCTGTATTTCTAGAATAGGAGACTTCCACATGGACCCTATTATGAACAGCTTGTGTTCCCTATGTGTCCTTTATTGGTCTGGCCTGGCTCCAGGCATTCTAGTGGAGAAGTACCAGAAGTGCTTTACAGACTCTTTCTCCTTTTCTACCAAGTCACTGATTCTGGGTGGAGTTGGAGCTTTCAATCATAGAGTCATCTTAACCTCATATTGTAACTGATTCTGAAAATTGGAGGGCTATAATCATTAATGACAAAACTCAGGAATGGGGGACAGGCCATTCATAAAACAATATCAAGAGGCCTCTCTTTGTCTATAACTGATAGTGGAGCATTTTAATTAGGCAACTTTTCCTTTTCCTTCATGTGTATTATCTCCCATATGCTATGAATATTTTCCATTTCCAGGCACTTTGGAGTTCTACAAAGTGTTTCTAACTTCATAGACAATCTTAATAATAGTTCCCTGAATCTAAAACCATTCATTCAATAATTTACTCTCTTATTAGACTTTAAATATTATCTGAGCCTTGGAAATACATTACTTTTCATTATTATTGGTAACTATGTTCAAATATTCCCCCAGACAGTCACAGAGAGGAAGGAGACATGTTGTGTTACAGGAAAGAGAAAAAGCCCAGAATGTAGGGTCCTGGATCATGTACATCATATCTGCCACTCTGTCTTTGGGCATCTCTAGTTCTAAGGCTTTAGGAAAGTTATTTAGATATCTAAGACTTAGTTTACTCATATGTTTAAGAAAATTATCATTTAAAACATTATCCTGGAGAGAGGAATTGCTGATCTTAGTCATTAAAGAATGACTAAGATAATTTATATGAATTACTTGAACCTGCGCAAAGCTCTTATGTAAATAGTCACAAATATTTTATCCTTATTATCATTATATTACAGATAGTGATGCTAAAGTGCAAAGACCCTGAGAATTTCCACCAGGGAGGCCTGAGCTTCAGGGCTGAACCTTCTCCTTGCTAGGAGAGTAATCCTAAGTATATTATCAACTATTTCTGCACCAGAAAATGAAGTTGTATTTCAAGGATTTTCTGAAGCTGGCAGACAATGAATGTGGGGTGCCTGCAACATCTTGTTTGCTGGCTTTTAAGGTGACTGCTATAGCTATTAGTGCTGTCCAGAGATTAAGTAGAGAGTTAGAGTCAAGAGTATCAGCATTATGTACTAAAGGAGACAATAAGGCCAGGAGGTGACAGCACTATCTGGATTTTTACTATGCTCTTTTTCTTAGCAGAACATGAGCAGAAGTCACTGTCCACTATCTCTTCAGAATACCTGTCATTCTACCCCCATGACCCCAGTGCCTCTGGTCCAGTCTCTAGGAGCTGATCTTATTCCTATCACTGCCGCTACCTATGATCGCAATTGGAGAGAATCCAACCATCTTTGAGTGGTGTGTATCTAACTTTGTGTATCTTGATGTCTGCCGGGGAACTTGTTTTGCTACATTAATGCGGAAAATTTGCTCAGATTTTGTGAGACACTGGGAGCCAAGTGAACCTAGAGTGTAGGGAAGAAGGGCAGACAGTGAGTGGCCTTTGCAACCAGGTCTTTAGGTGGAAGGTGACAGATATCAGTATCACCTGAAAGTATTTTCTCTATCCTTCAATACAAAAGCTGAAATTGAATTTTAAGTTAAACCAGTGACCAAACAGGGTAACTCAGGCTTCTGTTATATAAAAGAATTAGAAGCAAATTTAGAATCAGACAGCCTGTGTTGGCAGATTCTACTCTACTATATGGGAGTATCTCTATCTCTTCTCATCTGTAAACTGGGGGATATATTGTCACACAATAAGACCTGTCACACAAGACTGTATAGGATTACATGATATGGTCTTGTATAATAAATTTGTGTATGTGTAGATGTCCTTTATGTTCTTGTCTTACATTCTTATGCTTCAGAATGTTACCCCTTGGATAGGTTGAGATTTCAGCTTGGGCAGAAAACAACTCATTTCAACAGGACCATGCAGACATTTAAGTGATATCTTATGGGACATTTCATTTCTCATCATGGGAAAGGTAAAGCAGATTCTTTATCTCCCAGCATGATGAGGATAAGCATCAGCATGAGACTGGGTTGTCTTCAATGTAACAGAAGTCACACTACAATGGCTTAGTCAAATAGGTATTCTTCTAGAATGTTCTCACAATCAATGGCCTAGCTGTACCTTTGGGACTAGTGCAGAAGTCCCTTGATGCCATGAAGGACCTGGATCCTTCTCTTTCTATTTTTGTGTTACATGTGGCTTTAGTCCTTGCTGCCTAAAGATGGATACCCAACTTCCAGCTTCGTTTGCTTCTTCCAGCAGAGAGAAGGAAGGCTCAAAGAGGAAGAAGCAACCCAGGTTAAGAGAAACAATTAAAATTATAGT
The DNA here is from genome assembly GCA_004027165.1 of Ctenomys sociabilis. Classification (NCBI taxonomy): domain Eukaryota; kingdom Metazoa; phylum Chordata; class Mammalia; order Rodentia; family Ctenomyidae; genus Ctenomys; species Ctenomys sociabilis. Next base: position 4,929 of record PVKA01043263.1, on the reverse strand, counting down.
GTAGGGTTATCAGGACTATAAAAGCTTCATAACTGTAGGCTTTATTGAGTTTGGAATAAAGTTGTTGATCAGTTTGAAAGCACTTGGTATTGATTTCACAGCTTTCATTCCTCAGTGCAGGAATTTGAGTCTTTTATTTCCTTTTTTGATAAGGATCATTAGGGACTTATCAATTTTATTTATTCTTTCAAGGATATAACTTTTTGATACGTTACTTCTTTGTATTCTTTTCTTAGTCTCCATTGCATTAATTTCAGCTGTAACCTTTATAATTTCCTTCATAGTAGTGGTTTTGAGCTTGTCTTAATCTTCTTTTTCTAAAAGTTTGATGTTTAACTTTAGGTTCTTTATCTGCACTTGTTCCGTTTTTCTTCTGTGAGAATTCACCACTATAAATGTCCCTCTTAGGACTGCTTTCACTGTGTCCCATGTATTGGGAAATATTGTGTGTGGATTCTCATTTAGTTGTACACATTGTTTAATTTTTTTTCTTCAATTTGTTCTGTGAACCATAGGCTCTTTTGGAGGGTGTTATTTAATTTCCATGTGTTCATGATTTTTTGAGAATTCTTTTGCCATGAATTTCTCATTTCATTAATCTATGGTCAGATGATTTGCATGGGACAATTTCACTTTCTTTACATCTCTTTGAGTATGTTTTGTGAGGTAGGACATTGCCTGTTTTAAAGAATGTGTATTCTGGCGATGTTTGGTGGAATACTGTAAAAACATCTACTAAGTCCATTTGTTCACATGTTTGGTTTAGTTGTTATATTTCCTGTTTAACTTTTTAACAATAATTTTATTGAGAAACAAATAGCAATGAGACAGCTTCAAAACCGATTAGTGGGACAGTTTCAACAACTAATACATTGTATATTGTTGGCTTCTTAGTGGTTATTCATAGTACAAGAAGCAGACATGATATTCTGTCCATAAACACTGTTAGTACAAATCTCTCTATTTGTTGAAATAACAGAAAATAGCGGTATATCTATCCTATTTTAAATATACAGATACAAAATGTTCCTTTGTTTCCCCACTTTTTATTTTAGTTTTGTCAGATATGGAGGTTCCATTGTCATTTAAATATTATAGGTACATGAATTCAGCAAAATATTCCAATATAGTCCAGTAGTTCATAATAGTAGAGGGTGATCTGTAGGACTGGCAGTGTTGGAAGTTGTTGCCTTGAACCTTTCACAGCTCAGCATTTTAATATAGCTTTTCTTTTTATATTTTGTTTATATACTTTTCTGCTGGATGGTTAGGACTAAGATAAAGCGAGATCTATATAACAAGAAATGTAACTTTTGTATGTGTCAAGGTCTTCACTGGTGGTGGGAATGTAGACTGGTGCAACCATTGGGCATATCAGTGTGGAGACTCCTTAAAAAACTAGGTCTGCAAATTCCATTCAAACCAGTTCTCCCCCAGAGGAACTGAAAATGAAATATCATCGTGATATATGTGTACCTATGTTTATAGCAGCACAATTTGTGATGGCCAAATATTGAAACAACCAAGATATTCATCACCTGAGAACTGGATGAAATAGCTATTTATTTATTTATTGGCAGAAACGGGGATTGAACTCAGGCCCTTGCACTTGCCAGGGCCTCAGTTATTCTGCTGAGCCATCTCGCCGACCTCAGTTATATTTTTTATTAAGTTATGTCTAATTGATCTATGTCTTCATAACAATGGTATATTAAAGTATTCTATCACAATTTTGCTGTCACTAATCTTATTTTAATGTCTATCAATAATTGCATTCTATAGTTGGTGTCTACTGTATTTGGTGCATGTATATTTACGATTGGTATCTCTTCCCCTTACAGTTTTCCACTAACAAGTATGCAGTGATTTTCTTTATTACTTTATGTCTTTTAATCATTCTCAGTTTGAAGTCTATATTATCTGCAATATTATCTGCAATATCTGTATATTTACCACTTTTTTGTCTGTGTTCATTTTAGGGAAGGGTCTACAGGGTGTTCAAGTATCACTATTACATCAGACTCGTGGTGATTCGCCTGTCCCAACAGCTATAATTACAGGCATGCACCACCTTGTCGAGTCTCAATTGCCATCTCAGAGCGCCCCGGGGGCAGGGCTAAAAGGGAAATCCCAGGGATGCAATCCCCAGCCCCTGCTGCTGTTGCTTGCAAGTGCTTTTATCCACACAGCTATTTGACTGGCCCTCGGTTCATTTGCCTGGAAGACTGTTTTCCATACTTTGGTTTTTGAGTATATGAATATCTTTTTGAGTTAAATGTACTTATATCGCTTGTATTATAGGGTCTTGTTTCTTAATTCATTCTACCAATCTATTTCTTTTAATAAGTGATCTTTATATGGGTGAATTGAGGCAATTTATATTAGTGATTAAAATTCATATGTATCAGCTTATTTTTGTCATACTTTCCTGATGTTGGCTCCCTGCTTCTCTTCTCTGACTGGTTGTTCTTCCTGAAGGTTTCTTTCTGTTATTGTTCTTTGAATAGTGGTCACATTTATCTCTGTCTAGAACATCTTTCAGTATTCTTTGTAAGGCTGGTTTGCTGCTATTGGATTCCTTTGTTGTTCTTTGCCATGGATGTACATTCTTCATCCATTAATTTTGTAAGATAGTTTTGGAGGAAAAATTAATTTTTGTTGGAAGTTGTTTTCTTTATGGTCTTGAAATACATCCCCCTAATCTCATTTTGGCTTGAAGGCTTGTGCTGAGAAGTATTCAGTGATTGATATGGATTTTCATTTGTAATTGACCTGTTTCTTCTGCATAACTCCTTTTAATATTCTGATCCGGCTGTAAGGAACTATATGTATAGGTTGAAGACACTGTATCCAGTAGAATAATACGCAGCTGTGAAAAAGAAGAAAGAACTCCTCACATGACTATGAAGAGAGATACAGAATATAGAAAACAAGAAAAAACAAAGAGACAATAGGTATTGTGTTCTACACTTTAAGAAGGAGGATAGACATCTGGGGGTGCTGGTTTGCTGGCCATGAATTTCTTCAGGTATTCTTTGTGAATGAATTATCTTATCTCTGCAATAATTTTTAAAATGCATTTAAAAAGGAAAATATTTTATATCAAATACATAAAAATAATTGCTGTAAGTTTGTCTTAAATGCAGTTTACTAATGGTGGACTTCAGCAAAGAAATCTCTATAAGAAGGAATGAAAATATGATCTAGAAAGAGATCATTAACTGCTTCAATTAGTATGTACTTTGATTTCTTGTGTTTTAATCTGTACAATAGTTTATGAATTATTTTTCATGTTTTTATGTAATTGTTTGCTTTTCTGTAACTTGACTGACTATATCATTTCTTGTGGTGTTTTGTTGCAAAGGGACTGACTTATACTTTAGATATCAATTGATTTTAAATATGGAAACAAAGCTATCTTCATATTTGTACTTCAATTTTGCATTTATAGGTCGCCAACCTTCAAATTCAAAGTTTATTTTTCACATGGAATCACAGGACTAAATTCAATTTTTTACTGTAATTTGAAGTACTGCTTCGCATGCCATCTACTGAATAATTTGTCTTTTTCCATTAATTGGTTGTACCAATTTCATCGCACATTTAAATGTCACATAGTAGTCACTTGTCTGTTTGTATAACATTAAGATACTATTGTGATTTCTATAACATTTCAATAAGTCTTGATATATGTTGAGATTAAACTTTATGTGTTTAGTATCTTAAGGGTAATTTAGGTATTTTAGTCCATTAAAATTTTAGTTCAGAGTTATCAAGACTGTCAAAATCTACATTCCTGAAAGCATTATTGAATTTGGATTAGATTTATAGGGTTTTTTTTACTGGCAATTGAAATCTTTTATATTTTTATATTTTTTTACTTTTGAAATTATATTTTATTTTATATTTTAATAATTTTATTTAGAAACAAATAGTAATGAGACAGTTTCAAAACTGATTAGGAGGACAGTTTCAATAGCAAATACATTGTGTACTGTTGTCGTAGTAGTTACTCACTGTATAAGATGCAGACATGATATCCTGTCCACAAACACTACTAAAACAAATCTTTCCAATCACTGAATTAAGACAATTACGTGTATATCTATCCTAACTATTTTGAATATACAGATACAAAATGGTCGTTCATTGGTATCCCCTTTTCTATTTTTTATTATTATTTTTATTGAAGAACAAATAGCAATGAGACAGTTTCAAGACAAATTAACAGGACAGATTTGACAAATCAATACATTGCAAAAAATTTTTGTAATGTTTGAGTGTTGTACAAGGTGCATACATGATATTATACTCACAGGCATTATTATAGCAGATAATTATGTCTCTAATGAGTGAATGAAGAAAATGCAGGTATATAACTATCTTATTTCTTTACAGCTGATTTATACCACAGATCCAACAATTAACACCCTCTACCTTGTTATCTCCCCAATGTCTGTCCATAATACTAGAAGCCAACATAATATCTTGTCCAGCCACTGTTAGTGCAAATCTTGCTTCTCATACCATTATGCAGAATCACAGCATATTTACACTAACTGTACTGTTTATACACATACATCATGATTCCTTCTTTGTATCCCCCATTTTTTTTGTCTAGACCTGTCAAAGACGGACACTCCATTGTCATTAACCAATTTAGGTGCCTGAACCTAGTGACACAATCCAACACAGACCACCATTCCACATTAATAGTGAGTTATCTGAAGAAATTGTTGACTATAGCCATTTACAGCTCAACATATTATTATGTGCCCACATTATATATCTCATTATTATACTTTTCTGCTGGATGGTTAACACTCAGATAGATCAAGAACTATATACCAAGAGATGTAGCTTTTGCTTTTGATGAGGTCAGTGAACTCCCCTCAGGGTTTATCTTGTAGTCTTGTACCTTACTCCGTA
>PVKA01043262.1:0-16874 GCA_004027165.1 Ctenomys sociabilis | reverse complement strand
GTATTGCTGTCCCCTTAGCAGTTACTCAGAGTACGAGGTGCAGGCACGACGTCTTGCCCAGACAACATTAGCGCAAGAGGGCCAGTCTGATAGCTCAGCTCACTAACGCCCCTGCTTAGGCAGAGTGCAGCAGGAGACTGCATCCCCAGTGTGTCCTGCCAGTCCTGCCCCTGGGCCTGCCGAGACATCGGTGAACACTGGGTGTGGAGGGGCTGGGGAGATGGCTCAGCGGAAGAAGTGCTTCCCGGGAAAGCTCAAGGGCCAGAGTCCAATCTCCAGTTCTGCCAAAAAAAAAAACAAAAACAAAAAACTGGGCATGGTGGTGCATGTCTGTAATCTCACCACTTGGGAGGCTGAAAACAGGAGAAACACTATGAGTCTGATCTGTGTAATGAGACTCTAGACTCTGTACTAAAAATCTGTATTTTAAAAACATTAGTATAAAACTTATTCAATGAACTAAAAGAAACTATCAGAGTTGTATGTATATGTATATACCTTTTTTCTTCTTCCCTTTTCTCCTTTCCCCTTTGATAGTTTGTGGTTTCTTTTGAAGCAGTTTCTTCCCAATTCACAGCATCTATTGTAAATTTGCCCTGTACCTCTTGCTGGTAATAAAAGGGAGCTGACTGTGAAGGTCGGTGGGCTAATTCCCTACAGACATGGCTTCTCCCAGTGCCCTTGGTCTCTGAAATTTTGTTTTCTAATTTTTAGTCCCTGCTGTCCCCTCTTCAGGTGTCCAGGGGTCAGATCATTCCTTGGCACTGGTCTAAAAATAACATACTCCTTTTTTGGCTGGAGTGTATCTCAGCACAAAGGTCATGAATTCAATCCCCAGTACTGTCCTACCCAGAAAATAAGGAAAAGCAAAGCAGGCCAGCCAAATAGCTCAGCAGATTAAACTGCCTGCAAGCAAGTGCAAGGGCTGGGGTTCTATCCCCGGGCTTGCCCGCAGGACTGCCCCCAGGATGTGCTGAGGTGGTCATTGAGACTCGGTGTGGTGGTGCATGATTGTAATTCCAGCTCTTGGGAGGCTGTAAACAGAAGGATCACTGAGTCCAATCTAGTAGTGAGACCCAAAACACCCTGTAGGCCCTTCCTTAAAATACAAAAAGAATATAAAACCAAACAGAAGGAACCCGGGATAGTAACTAAGAGCTGGGGAGGGGTACAAGTGGAGTCCCCAGACCCACACATGGAGGTCAGTACAGTCACCGACCGGAAGAAAGCTCTCGCTCCAGGTTGAGCTCTCATTCTTCCTCTGAGCTCTGTCCCCTGAACTCACGGTGTGTGCTCATAAAGCATCAGTCCTTATGGCCTGTGCAGGGAACAAGACAAAACACTGAAGTGTGTGCCAAGCAGGAAGACGAGCACCTCAGCACGGGCAGAGGACAGCCAGGGCTCAGCTGGGGGGCGCGCCTGCCGAGACCTGTTCTTGGGGCATAGTACTCAAACTCACTCAGAAGCTTCGGCTTAAGTCAATACATTTCTCTAAGAAAAATTCTCTATTTGTCATGTACAGTGCAAGAGCTTAAGAGGAAACTGGTTTACTAATTCATGGGACTATTCTCAAAACCTTAGACTTCAGTGATACATAAACTTGCTTTAAAAGAACTATACATTCCCTAGTCTCAGCTAGTAGATGAATCATTAGGGAATCAACAATCAAGCATGAAAATAATTGTAAAAATACCAAATAGCAAGACTTTATTTAAACAGGTTATGGTGTATGTTTCAGTGGTGTATGATCAAATCATTTTACAATAGGTTCTTGACTTTTGTTTAAGGACACAAAAATGTATGTAAGTTTTTGAAGCATATTGCCAGCCATTTCTACGTCAGTACCAAGAAGGAGGTGGGAGGGGTAATGCTCTCCCCTCAGCTAGGTAGAAGGGGCCTTAGCTCAGGGCTTCAGTAAGAAGGAGCTCGTGCGCTTACGACCTCCCGGGTGTAGAGAGGCAGGCCTGGAGTGGATGTCTTCCACTGTTCCTTTTCAGAAATGAGCTGCTTCCGTGCAGAAGATGCGGCTGCCAGCTCCGCATGTGACTTCTTCTGTCACCACTGAACTCAGCACCTGTGGGCTCTGAAAAGGACGGACAGGTGTCTGCCTCGGGGACCTACAGGGAGTCCTCAGTCCACTTCGGTCCTCTTCTCGCTCTTCACCTTATCTCCGGAGAGGATACACTGACATAGATGAGGACGCGGGGGGAAGGGGTCAGTATTCACGAAGGCTGGCAGGAAGAAGAGCGGAGTTTTCTGAGTCAAACCTTACCTTACAACTATAAGAATTTCAGAGGCAGGCTTGGCGCTTCGCAGACCATGTTAACCAAGCTGTAGTTTCAAACTGATATTCTTAATGTGGTTCACTTTCTCTATTAAACATGAATAATATAGTTTAACCTGGAGATTTAATATGCCTTAAAACCTAATTAAGTGAAGATTACAACGTACTTCCCTCTATCCAAAAGAAACAAAATACAAAAGAAGTTGACCTCAAGATTAATAGAAAAGTAAATTATCTCAACAATTTTTTTTTACTTTTTAAAAACATTTTAATTCAAATCTAAATTGAATATCCTTTTAAATTTAACAGGGGAAGGCAATTTATTAAAAAATACAGTATCTCTATTTCTGAATTATCCTTATTTACAGAGAGAACCAAAGAAACAAACACCAGATGAATGTGTCGGTAAGTATTTTCCTGTCATAAAGACCAGAATATGAGTAAGTTTAGGATGATTTGAGGAAACAAATTATTTGTTCATAAAAGTATACGTCTGAGGAACAAAGAGCACAGTGACCTGTCTCCCACTTCCCTGGCTGCCACCTCCACTCTAAGCATGACACCGAAATATGGTGACAGTAGATTTTGCAGGAACAACACTGAATTCAAAAGAAATATTCATTTTTGGAGATTCTCAGGAACACAAAAGTTCAAAGTAAAGGAAGAGAATATACAATACCAATCTTTCTTCATAATATTTTGCAAAAATAAGACACTGTATTGAAATGTGTACAATGGATTGTATTGTTTTAACTTATTTATAAAACATCATTTTTGCAGAATAAATATTTTGAGCCCTGTCTATTTGTCATGTACAGTGAAAGAGCTTAAGAGGAAACTGGTTTACTAATTCATGGGACTGTTCTCAAAACCTTAGACTTTGGTGATACATAAACTTGCTTTAAAAGAACTATACATTCCCTAGATCTCAGCTAGTAGATGAATCATTAGGGAATCAACAATCAAGCATGAAAATAATTGTAAAAATACCAAATAGCAAGACTTTATTTAAACAGGTTATGGTGTATGTTTCAGTGGTGTATGATCAAATCATTTTACAACAGGTTCTTGACTTTTGTTTAAGGACACAAAAATGTATCCAGAATGTACTAAATGGAAAACCACACTACTGCCCCAGTCATACCTCAGCACTCAGCAGCCTAAAGCAGCAGTGCTACTGCTCTTGTTTGGGGGCTGGCCAAGGAGTTCCTCTGATGTGTGCTCCCAGACATCAACCACACAATGGTTCAGTGCTGCACAGTGCGGGTCACTCAGGGTCTTCCTCATCCGGGCAGGAGGGGAAGACTGAACTTCTCCATAGGAGCAGCTTTGTACCTCCAGGAAAGGAGAACAGGAGCTCATGGGCCTTCTGCACTCATCGTATTTTGTAGAATCCTATTGTTCAAAGAAAGTCATGTGACTAAGGCCAGCTATGATGCTGAAGGGTGACGCCAGGCACACCCTGGCTTGGAGGGACAGCCCAAAATTGCCTCCTGCTCACGCACGCCTTCGAGCACAAGGCTATATTTTCATGCACACGGACACCAGAGATTGATCTTTGAAAGATGAAAAAATGAAGTTATATATTTTTGCATGCATTTTTCAAAAATTCTATTGTGAGTCCATAGAAGATGTACTAGTTCTAGTGAAGATTCAAATCCCAAATACATTTATCTATATATCTGCACCCTATCCAAAAATACAAAATTGATTCTATTATTCAAATGTTTAAACAATGCGCATTTCTCAACAGAAGCACTTGTTGGAGACATGGGTCATTTTTTCACTCTTCTAGTAGGAAATCTGTTGCACTGTCATTACTATTTTTTTCACAATTTTTCTACCCTTTGCCCATCCATTTAGTTTTGAAAGGTTGAAATTAGTTATGAGTCATATGTGAATCATCAAAAATTACTGTAATATTAGCATGCTTTTAGACACTAATTAAATATACACCCTTGTAACAAAGTCAAGTGATTCTCATGAGGGTCAGTAATACTCTTGCTAATTTAGCTCTCTCTTCTGGACTGTCCCCACCCCTTGGTGGCTGGTCACTTCCTTATGGCCCGCTTTACCCTAAAGCTGTGTTTCCTGAGCTCAGCCCACACTGATAGCTCTACTTCCAGCTGCTTCAGTCTTCTGGCTCTGTTCTGTTTTCACTGAAACCCAATGGCATAGCTCATGTGTCTGCACACCCTCAGTGTTTACTCAAGTGTTTGAAATGGCTCAGACATCTCTGAACTTTGGCGCACACAAGCGTGTAAGCTTCTGTTACTTAAGTGCTTTCAAATTGCTATTAGTTGGGGCTGGAAAGATAGCTCAACAGTCTAAGAAAGCTATCATCGAGTTTACCTCTGCCTTCCAAACACGAGGACCTGGATTTGGCCCCTGGTACTCCATGCTGTGCTGTCCCAGAACCCCAGGTGTGCCATACAGGCCACCCAAGCTGGGTGTGGTGTTGCACGCCTGTAATCCCAGCACTGGGGAGGCTGGGACAGGAGGATCACTGTGAGTCTACACTGCATAGTGAGACTCTGTACCAAATAAATAATATATTTTAAAAATTCAAATTGCTATTAGTTGAAAATTTGGATGGTCAGAACAATTCTGGCTTCCACCCTTTCTAATGCAAGAGGAGGAAAAGGTGCCCAGTTTCCTGGTTATGCTCGCACTGCGGCTCACCCCAACAATGACACCACCTGTGGGTGAGGGAAATTCCTTCCAAGTAAACATACTGCTGTGTGAGCAGGCAGGACTTGGGGGGCAGTTTGTGGGGGACAGAGGGCGAGGAGGTTTAATACGAAGCATTGCACTGTGGCCGCTTTTGCTCATCACAGGTGTGCCGGCTCGTTTGAAGGCCCCTCTGCTCTTCCTGTCTCCTTCCTGAGAGTCCTGCCTCTCAGCCAGAGAAGAGCGAAGATGGTTTTGGCAGAAAGAAGAATTATGTGTTAATATTTCCTGCAGCCAGAGCAGAGGCAGACAGCTCCTGTTGCATTATGGAGATGTAAGGAAATGGGGTTGTTTCAAAAGCAATAAAAGTTTCCTTTATAGCCTTCTCTTTTTTCACACTGGCTGTTTCAATCTGAATATTTCCTAGCTATCTGCAGATGATAAAATAGGTGGAAAGAAATGTTTATCTAATAAACTACATGCTATTAAACATGCTGCATCATCGCTTTCTTCCACAGACATTTGTTATAGGATTTAGGAGCCTTTTCTTCTGTTCCCCTCTTCCTTTCCTAAGGCCCTACCAGCGCTCAGAGGTCTGTGTCCCTGTCTGCCTCTCCATTGTGTGCCAGGTACCTGGTGCTGGTCTTCCACAGCCCCTCTTCCCTGCACATGGTCCTGTTTGCCTGGGATTTGTTTTAGGGCACACTGTTTTCCAAGCCGAAGGGAGCTTACAGGTTCCTGAGTAGAGCCGTCCCCCATGGGGAGCAAAGTGGTCTTCAGTATTGTAGGATGGGGTGGAACACCCAGGCCCCTGGCCAGTCTCTCTCCAAACTTTTCTTCCCTCTTCAACCCAGGAGGTCTATGTGATCTGTGTGCACAGAAGAATAAGTTGCCTGAGTGTCTGAGTGGTCATTTCTAGGAAGAGGAGCCCTGAGAGTGGGTGAGAAGAACACGGGAGTTTCTTACCTACCCCAAATAACATGAGCTCTGCTAGGGCTAGGCCTAGTCTCAAGTCCTTGCAACCCATTCTGTGCTTTTACTGCAACCACGTGGGAATAAGAAGAGGTTACCCACCTGGGTTCGAGAGTGAGGTGCTCACATTCAAAGCCTGCCGCTAGCACTTCTAGCCAAGTGGGCTTGAGTAAGTTGTGTTGTTTTGTGCACGAGTTGTTTAAAACCCATAAAAACAAGGAAAATAATCACACCCATCTAAGCTTGTTGTGAGTATTAAATGATTTAATACATGAAAAGCACGTCGAAGGCTGTTTGTACAGTACAAGCACTCGATGTGTGTCACGATACTTGTATTCATTTATTGGGCTACTTAAGAGAGGTCACCTTGTCTGATGTCTCTCCAGCCATATGGAATTTGCAGGGCCATATCCACTCCATGGCCATGGCTGGTTGGACCTCCAGCACACAAATAAGAAAAGAATTTAAATGGAAACATTATTATAATAAGTTAATCAATGCAGTTAAATTCTGTAGGCTCATTGAGCTGAAAGTGAAATCAAAGATGATTATAATCTGTGCTTATCAAACACTGAAATATCAATCAGCAACATAGAGATGAAAAACTGTTCAACAGCACTGGTCATTCAAGAAATGCAAATTAAAACAACACTGAGCTTCCAAGTCACTCTGAAAGAATGGCTATCATCAAGCAACCAACGAACAGCAAATGCTGACAGGGCTGTGGGGAAAAGGAGCCCTTCTCCACTGTTGGTGACAGGGCAGACCGGTACAACCACCATGGAAATCAGCATGGAGATTCCTCCGAAAACTAAGTCTAGAGGCCCATTGGCCCCAGCTACTCCCCTCTCATTTTTCCAGAAGAACTAGAAACATCATCCTGCAGTAATACATGTACACTCACATTCATAGCAGTGCAGTCCATCACAGTTAAATCTTGGAAGCCACCCAAATGCACATCAACAGAGGAATTGATAAAAAAAAAGATGTGAAATTTTTATACAATGGAGTATTATTTAGCTATAAAAAGGGATGAACTCCAGGCTTTGATAGGTAAATGAATGCAAGTAGAGACCGTACTCATAAGTGAAATAAATCGTGCATGCGTATGTAAATATCATATTGTCTACCCTGATGTGAGAACCTGAAAATGTAAATTAACTCTGAAAAGTACAATAGATACTGTGATGGGGAAAAGGGCAGGAACAACTGGGGTGAAGGAGAAGATAAAAGAAGGAATAAAGGAAGTGAAATACATGTGTGCATACACAGGACAGCTTGGCCATTGGACTGCTAATTTCTGCTGATCTATTAAATGGAGAAGTTAATGCTTAATTTTTTCTCTTTCTCCTTTTTAATTTGTTATAATTTTTTACCAGTTTTGCATACTTATATCTGGTAATCTAAGCAACTAATTTAAAGACAACAATATGCAATACAATAACCACTGCTGAATTCCTGTAATTTTATTTAGTGGAATTCTAATGGGCTTTTCCCTTTACTATTTGTATTCTCTTTAAGAAGGTATCTTACAAAGTAATACAGAGAACTGAAATGGGAACATGTGTCACCTCAGCCCCTACCTCCATCCTCTCCAGGGCCTCCCAGGCCCCAGCCACAGACTCTGATAAGACCTTCTGAGGGCTGCAGTCATGTGTATTCTGCAGACAGCTGCCTGTGGCTCTGGGGTCCTTCATGCATCTTGGAGCAGCAGGCTGTGCACTTCCTAACTCAGCCTGCACAGGAGAGAGCTGGAGAGAGAACAATGGCTCTGTGGATACCCAAATGGGCTACTGTAGAACAGCCACCCTTGGGTCAGGAAATGGGTCTCCAGCCTCTTGCAGCACAAGCTCGGCCCAATTTGTGACCCCCTCCAGGGGCTAGCTCTGGTAGGCTCAGTCACACCATCCTGTCAGCCACAAGTGGCTTCTCTCCTTCTCTTCTCCCTGTCTTGGTCAGCTCTTTCAGGCACTGGACTCAGCGAGCCCAGCTGAGCCCACAGCCCCTGGCCCCTCGGCACCTCACTCTTCTCTGCCTGACTTGCTGCTGGAGCCAAGGGCCCCACTGCCACCTGGGGCACCATGCCCACTGCCGTACCCCAGCTTCATGGTGCCAAAGGTCCTGCTGTGAAGGTGATGCAACCCATGCTGCAGTCTGCTAGCAGATGTCAGCAGAGCGGCCCTTTCTTTCTGTCCTCCATTTATGGCTCCTGCTTTCCTCCCTGCGTCTCTGGCTGATACTGTGTGAAAACGAGCAACAGGAGGGAAAACCTCAGTGATGAACCCAGACGGCCAAGCCTCTGTGTCCACTTCAGTTGGCTTTCTCGTACTCTTCTCCATTAGGACAAAGGCTCTGAAACTGAATTTGTGAGTAAAAAACAATAGCAGTCGTAAAAATGCAATGTGTCCTGAGCACCTATGCTGGCAGGCAGGTGCTCAGGGCTTCATCTGTATCAGCTCGTGGAGTGCTTACAGTTGTCACATAAGAAAGGCAACCGCAGCATCGCCACTTGCGGAGAACACCACATAGCGCTTATCGCTTTCCTAAGGTCTACAGCTGGTCATGGCAGAGAAGACCCACTGGCCCAGTGTGCTGCCTCCAAAATCCAAGGCCCTAACATTCCCCTTCCTGCCGGGCCTGGGCCTCAGAGTCTATGAGCTCATTATTTTATATATAAAATATTGCTTGCATAGAACAAGTGCGAGCAACATCTTCTATTTCTTCCTGGAGAGAGAAATGTCACATGGTGAAAGGACCAGTAGAGTCCTAGCAGTAAGTTGAACTTTCCTGTAAGAGGCTATATATTCTATGATGAAAATAGGCCCCTGCCACCTCTGCCCTGTGGGTCACCAAATTGTCAAACGTCGCTGGTCCCCAGCAGTGGCTCAGCACAGGCTCCCGCTATGACTCCTCACAAGCGTGTTCAGCTGCGTGAGGTGGGTCTGACAGCACGGGTGCGCCTCGCTTTGCCTTCTTCAGTGACACAGTGCACCTGAAGGCTTCCTAGTTCGCTGCCGGTGCTGTGCAGTCAGGATGCACAGAGATGGGAAGGGAAGGGACCCAGCGCATGCAACAGGATGAAGACAGGAAGCCACCCCTCTGGGGACCATGACGCGAGCATCCTTCCTGACCTGTGTCTGCTCCGGAGTCCCACGGGGAGACTTGGAATGCAGGAGCGGTGCAGACTTCCCTATCTGATAAAAGTGCCTGAGCAGTGTTTGCTGGTGATTGTCAACAATGAGGTGAATTATAGATGATGTTGGTAAACAAAACGCCGCCCTGATGAACGAGGAGCTGGCTCCACTCTGACAGGACTGCTAAGTCATTCAAAGCACTGATTAAACCCATTACTGTAAAATAATCACCATCCATTACCTTTAATGTCGTGAACTGACAACCTAGTTAAGGCAGCTGATGGTGTCAGCAGAGTGATTTGTTGGACTGCGTGTCCATCAACAATAAATCACTTTGATAAATCAATGAACAGTAGCAATAAACAATATATTTTCTTATTTCTTGACATTCAATTACAGAGTGTATACTGACTTATTCTTAAACACCAACACTGATATGGACAGATCCTGCATTTGCCAGCAATGAACATGGGATAAATTCTATTTTAGGCCCAGACCAGAGGAGGCTTAGGCAGTTAAATTTGTGTGTGTGTGCATGCATGTGTGTGTGTGTGTGTGTGTGCGTGTGTGCGTGCATGTGTGTGTGTGTGTGTGCACATGTGTGTGTCTTCTGCAGCCACTTAAGCAGCACTGCTGCTCAGGTGACACTGCACCTGCAGCGTGGTGGTAGCTCTGACGGTGCCCTTGTGCCAGACACAGGTAAGGCAACAGCGCAGAAGAAAGGGCAGTGCCCAGGAGTTAGGTGACCTTCAGTCAGCCATTGACCTCACTCTGGGACTTACATTCTGTTTTAAAGTGAGGCTAATACTGGCCTAGGGCTGAGATTAGCCCTAACAATCAACTAAGAAACTATCTATGAGAATCTTTTACAAAGCATAGCTTCAGAATTTAATTTTCATTTTTCTCTTTCTGAAACTACTATTAGCTCAAAACTCTCTCATTTCTATGCTAAGGCTTCTCCCAGTTCTAGAAGTTTTATAGCAATTAAATCTTAGCTAACTTAATTTTCCAAACAGTAGTATTTTATACACAGACTTTCCTACCTTACCAGCATGTTATCTGGCAGCTAATTACTACAGAAGCTATGTTTGTAAAAGCTCATTATATAGATGTTAGCTCGCCAGATACCTAATTCAGATTTTCTGTTAACCATTGCAATTAAAATTAACTCAGATTCTCAAAAAGTGTTTTAGAAAACTATTAAATATGAGTGGCTGTGCAAGATGGAGAAATAAGTATGATTCTGACTCCCTGAAGCTGCTGCTTTCTATTAAAGAAGAAAAGATAATTCTATAACCACTAGGAGATAAGTCTGAATGTATGGAGGGCAATATACTTCCATGCTTCTTTATCACTAGAAGAAAGAGAAACTGAATTTAAGTAGACAAATAAGAAGCACCTAGTCAGATTTAAGTCACAGATGGCTCTGGAATGGTAAATGAACATCAGTCAGGAGGGCAATGTGACAGGGATGGAAGCCTTGGCCTTCAAAGGAGGACGTCACCGATGGCAAGATCTGCAAGGGCAAAGACAGGTGTCTGGGGAAGCACAGTTCAGCTCAGAAACAAGGATGTGAGGCTGCATTACCTACGGGAATCAATTAACTTCAAGGTCCCGGTGACCTGCCGTAGCAGCACATCAAAGGGCTATTTTCTGCCAGTCTTGCATATCCGTCATGGATCAATGAGGGCTGCAAATCCCCGCTTTGAAGTAACATTATCAGAAGTGCGCAACTTTCCTAGGTGCTTCACTGGGAGCACAGGGCAGTGGAGAACTCACACCTGCTCTTCTGCGCTCTGGCATGAAAGGAACACGTGTCTGCCCTGCTCACAGCTAATTAACCAGAGCTAGCCAGATGGCGTGCCTAACTGCACGGAGCTTGGCAACGCGGGGAGAAACAAACGATTTGGTGAACATCACGGTCTACGTCATGGATGGGCTGTAAATCACGCACAAAGGGGAGTGAAAGGCAAGGGAGGAAATGCCCGCCGCTTCCAGCAGGAAGGCCAAGATGGACCTCGCACTCTCCTGAATAGGAGCTGGAGTTACTAGGAAAGCACAAGGCCCGGAGATAGCCTGTGGTCAGAATCCGGCCGAGCTGCACACTCAAGCTGGTCTCCTGCGCAAATCAGGACAGGGCATGCATTAAATCTGTACAGCAATTCTGGGAGTATGGCCATCTTCACTATGTTAGTTTTTCCTATCCAGGAGCAGGGATTATCTTTCCATTTTCTGAAATCATCTATAATCTCTGCAGTGCAGCGACGGCGGGGCCTTTCTCGGAGACTGCTCACAGGTAGAGCTTGAGCTGCGGCTGTGGCTGCTGTGGGGGAGAGAAGGTGCGTGTGAGGAAGCTAGACAGTAGCCCGCTTCGTTTTTGGCTCTGATCTCAATGCAGGACCTGAAGATGGAGAACATCGAGCGAGGAGATCCAGGCACCTGACAGTGAGCCATCTCTGGGCTCCTAGTCCAGGCAGAGCCCTCACGGCAGGTAGGAAGCCATGATCATCACAGGACTTCATGCGGAGCTGCAGCACGGCAAGACCAGCAGAAAGCAAAGGAGAGAGTCAGATCTGGGGGCTTTGGAATCCACCACAAGTGACTTAAGACTTCTTTGCAAGGTGTAGAGGTGTGCACCCGCAAAGCTAATCGGAGGCTAAGGCAGGAAGACAGAGGTCAAGGTCAGCTTGGGCTACACAGTGAGAGGCCAATGCAAACATCCAAGACTGCACGAAGTTTGTAATGCTCCACTCCACAGGTGTTCACCAATCTCACCGCCACTCAACTCTTTTTAGAAAGATACCATGTTTCTTATAAATTGATATAGTTTTCAGAAAAATAAGGGAAACTGGAGGAGAAAGGAAGGATGGGGAAAGGAAAACAAATACACACAGCAGTTAGAACACACTATTAGTTGCTATTAGTTCTATATTGTTTGATTCATGCCTAAATCATAACCTGAACAACTACTTTAAAGACAAAGACTCAATGTACTAACCACTGTTATTATCTTACTGTGAAATTTTGTACCATTGCTTTTATTCTTTATTTTCTTCTCCTTAAAGTAAAAACAAAGTTTTGCAAAGAAAAAAACCGGTGTCTTACCACTCATAAATAATTAGTATTAACATTCCTCTAGAGATTGCATTTATAATGCAATAGAATCAGACACCGGAGCCCTCCCTTCCGCACTATGTAGGTGGTCAAGCTCAGAACATAGCTCATGACTGCATTTCAGTCTCCTGCTGAGACATACATTGTTCACTACAAAGTCTTCTCTGTGAGCCTCTGCTGGTCATTTCCTCTAAATTTCAGTGTCCACAAACAGTATTGCCCTCCAATACTCCGGACGTCTTCTGTGTTATTCTTGTCTCCCATTGGAATGCAGGGTCCAAGCAGTGGAGATATTCGCTTTGCTCACAGGTGTTCAGTGCAATAGATTGGGTAATAATATGATTGTCATAAAGAGGACTTGCCTTTGGACTCCACAATTATAACACAGGAGCTGTTTCTATCATTTTTCTTAAACAAAATAAAGTACCCTTCCCTGCCTACAAGTATATTTCTAATCGACATTTTAAATGTCTGTGTAATACTTCAATGTATATGATTACTCTGATATTTGGATTATGTTTTCAACTATAGTCCATACTATAACAAAATCCTCTGCATATAGTGCATTCTTCTCATACGACTCTATTCCTAAAGAAAAATTCACAAGTATATTTATGTTAACATTTTAGCTGATTTTTCAACAAAGTTGGCTTTGGCCGAGCTGTCTCCCAGAGAAGCATGATCGACTTCCGCTCCTCTTCGAGGAGAGAGCCTGACAGTGCGGAGCAGATGCGCCTCCGTCGGAGCTGGAGTCTCACCCCCATCTAGCTGAGCACGGGGAGCAGCATGTTGAGCACTTGGGTTTCCGTTTGCACATCTGGGAAGGAGGCTTAAAGGACAACACTTGTATCACAGAGTTAGTCTTCAAATTAAATGGAAAAACTAGACTTAAATTCTAAAATGGGATCTGAAACATAGATGTATGAAATAAAGTTTAACCATTTTTATTGCAGTTTTATTTCAATTTTTATGAAATGGTTGTTTTACCATGCACTTATTAACCCTGGATTTTTAAAATATAATTGCAAGGGCTGGCAGGATAGCTCAGCAGACCAAGGGCCTGCTCAGGTAAGCTCAGGCAGCAGGTTTCGATCCCCAGTATCACGTGCAGTACCTGCCCCACCCCCGGGTGCACCGAGTCAGGGTGTGGGGTGCACGCCTGGAATCCCAGCACTAGAGAGGCTGAGCTAAGAGGGTCACTATGAGTCTGAACTGCATAACCAGACTCTGTATCAAATTAAAAAAAACCAAAATAATATATATTTAAAAAATTAAAAGCATCCTTAATGACCATTAACCCTAGTTGCACATGAAGTCCCCTCCGCCTAAAAATACCATTAACATTAAAGCACACCCCGGCCTCATAGCAGTCACTAACTGGCCCTGAGTAGCGCTGCTTCTCTAACAGTTTTAAAATTTCAGGATACAGTTTGTCTACTTATTTCACCCTTTTATTTATGTCTTTGTCAGATTAGCTCTTCCCGTAACTGAACCAATCTTTAAATTAGACATCACTGTCACGTTCTGGTTTGTGGGATTTCAGCTCCCTTTTACTGACTTGGCCGTGAGGACTGCGTTCAAATTAGTTGGGGGAGCCAGAGAGGCGAGTGTGCGATGGCTACTTGTAGAGCACGGTTAAGACCGGGATGGTGGCCAAGAACCCTGGCAGGCAGCAACCTGCAACCGGGGGAGATTGTATTGGAGCCACACTCATGTCATCTAATTACTGTTTTAGCTTTCTGCTTTCAGCTATACTGGTTGTCTGGGCAGAGATTTGACAATTCCAACAGGAAAGCAAGAGCCAAAGTGCGCCTCTCCTCAGTCTGAATTTATTTGCCTTTGAGTTACTCTGTAACCTGGCCATGAGAAATGATTTCCTTTACACCTCGGACACTGTTCCAGATGTTCCAGCTGCTTATAGATCATCACACTGCTGATTCAGCCCTGACCTTAGCCCTAGAAAATGATAGCTGATTATTCTCACATCAACAGTTAGGTTTTTATGCATTCCTGAGAAGGTATTAGGAGAAAAACTTAGACACTACACTGAGAGAAACTAGCACTTACGTGCCTTTTAGTCAGAAGGAGATTGGGAAGCCAAGATTTAAAATGTGGTCGTTATTTGCAAGAACAAATCCTATTTCTCCCATTATCTTCTCCACTGTTCTCTGTAACTCTGCATTAATTATAATAGAAGGTATCTCAAACTCTTTCCAAAAGCAAGTCCTGTCAGGATAGGGAGCAGGTTAGCCCTAACCCTCCAGCGCAGATGAGCGGGAGAGCCTGCAGCTGCCTAACTGAGGTAAGCATGCAGAGGAGAGGCTGGATGGGCCGAGGCAAAGCTTACTCTGTTGCACCTACTTTCTTCTGGAATTCAGCATTAACACTTCACATCTTGATGCTTAAACATGTCTTACTAAACTGCCACTCATCCAAAGCTTATGCTCTTGCCAAATGTGAATACCAAGATCTCAAATCCAAATATTGGATACCCACTCAGAGAATATTTCCTGTGGTTGACTTTACCTTGAAATTTTCTGAATAAAGACCTTATTTTCTTTCAGTTACCCAGTAGGTGCTTGCCATCTATGTCTCTTGCTACTTGTGTCTCTGTGACCAGATACTAGAATAGCGTCTACATCTTTCTTCTGAGTGCTTGACTGATATAAGAATCTCAAAAGAAATCAGCCTTCAGCATCTCACCTGTGCTGCAGAATTGGAGGGAAGGAATGACTAGGAGTTTAGGGTTCAACTTTCAGAGGTGCTGTTCACATGGAAATCTGGCAATCTGAAATAATTATTGTGCTGAAGATTTGTTTCACCCTCCAACTTCATAAGAACACAAACAGGACATAAGGTAAGTGAAAAGCAGTCAGGTTGGCTTTCTGCCTGCGTTGACTCTGACCTTTCCTGTGGCCAACTCTCCACCTCCACAGACTCTGCCACCATGTTGAAAAACAAACAGGGACCAAGAGGAGAAAAATGGAGAGTGATGTGCAGTCAAATGAAAACAAATCCAGAACTCCACTAACTGCCCAGAAGGGGCCACCAGCCCTCCCGTAGCCTACTCTGTTCTCTCCCAGCTGCCACCTCCCTGTCCTCCACTGCCCTTCAACATATCCCTCAGTTTCAGTGAATGGGATTGGAAAGGAATTGTGACTCAAAGTTTGTCGAGGAGGTGGGTCACTTGGATGCGATCGCTCTGTCACCAGAATGCAGATCTGCTACTTCAAGAATCTGGCAGCTGTCTAGCCATGTCCATTCCTGGAACGCCAATGCCTTCACAAAGGTTCACAAAGAGGATGCTTGATCACCCCATTTTTGTCTATTGAAAGTGAATGAGAAGTTTACCTGGGCATTTCTAATAAGGGGTGTTCCCCATTAATATTGCAGGAAATGTTTTACCTATTGAATTAAAAAATAATACTAATAAGACAGTTACCTGAACTCTCAACACTGGAGCCCTCTGCCTTTGCACTATTCCATTTTTCACATTATTCTCTCTGTTTCTCCATAATAAAAATACTCAGTATAGACCAAAGGAGTTCTGCACCCTTTTCAGTCCTGATAGCTTTATGTCTTATGCAACAGTCCCACTGTGTCAGGCTTCTCCAAAGATGTGTGTGTGTGTGTGTGTGTGTGTGTGTGTGTGTGTGTGTGTATGCGCACATCCCCAGAATATGAAACTATTACATATACTTGGCAAAAAGACTTTGTCATTGTTAATTAGCAGAGGGTTTTCGCAATGATATCTTCCTAAATGACCTAGAAGAGCCCAGTGTAATTATGACTAATTTTAAGAAAAATGTTAAAACAGAAAGACTAGGAAATGCCACACTGCTGACTTTGAAGATGTAAAACAGGCCCATAAGCCAAGAAGTGCAGGCAGCCTGTAGGAGCCAGAAGGACAAGTGAGTGGATGTTCTTCTTGAGTCTCTTCTAGAGTCCAGATTCTCTTCAGAGTTACATACCTGCCCAAACCTCAGTAGGTCTCCTAACTCCTCGAACTATAAGGCAAATTTGTTCTGTTTTAGTCCACTAAGTTCACGGAAGCTACAATAGAAAACCAACACAACGAAGTGTTTGTGCTGGTCTTTATTGTCATTATTTTTTCTTTTTTATTGAGAAGGGTTTTTTTTCATTTATTTTTATTTTATTAAAATACAAATGTCAATCAGACAGTTTCAAAACACCTTAACCATACAGAGTCCATGAATTAATACATTACAAACTGTTTTCATAACGTTTTGGTGTTGTACAAGGTGCATACATGATATTATATTTACAGGTTTTTTTATAGCTGAATTATATCAAAAATTCAATAATTATTTACCTAGTGGATGACCATAGCACTAAAAGCCGACATAATATCCTATCCAATCACCATTAGTGCAGATCTTGCCTATCATAGAATTATGTAGAAGCCCAGCATTATCTATCCCAACTGTACTGTCTATACACACACATCATGATTTTTTCTATCTACAACCCTTCCTTTGTTTACACCTGTCAAAAGTAGGCACTCCATTGACATTCAACTACCTTAGGTGCTTGAACTCGACACCACAATCCAACACAGTCCAGCATTCTGCAACCATAGGGAGTTATTCAAAAAAATTGTCAACCATATCCATTCACAGCTCAGCTTAATATTATGGGCTCATGATATATACTTCATTTTTATACTTTTATACTTTTCT
>PVKA01043261.1:0-16866 GCA_004027165.1 Ctenomys sociabilis | reverse complement strand
ATGCTGCAGGCTTGTCGTAAGCAGACAAGCCCTGGCATCGGCAAGTGACTGCTGCAGCCCTGCCCACCTCAGCTAACCAGGGGAGGTTTTTCCAACAGGGAAGTTGTGAGGAGGAATCAAGCCCGGGAAGAGGGGGATTAATTTCTTTCTGTCTCTGTGGGTATTTGTGCAGGGACTCAGAGGCCCAAGGGAGGGTGGTGCGGGGTTGGGCCTGCCTAGAAGTGGGGAGGGGAAGCCAGGCCTGGTGGTGCACATGATAATTCTAGCACTGTAGAAGGTTGAGGCAGGAGGATTGCAAGTTCAAGACCAGCCAGGGTAATTTAGTGATATACTAAGGCCCTGTGTTAAAATAAAAAATAAGAAAAAGTGGTGAGGATATAGCTCAGTGCGATAAGCCTGGGGTTTAGTCCCTACTACTATGTATGTGTGTACATGCACACGCACATGTGTGCACAGCCAGGAGACAGGAAAAGGACTGCTGAGTGGCTTCTTCCCTCCTCGGGGACACAGAGGAGCGTTGCCTCTTTCTTCTGGCATCTGGTTCCCTGAGCGCCACGAGGGCCAGCCGTGGTCAGGGAGGAGCTTCACCGCAGGAAGCAGAGGCCACGGCAGTTTCATTTCAGCGCATTCCGAAGCTTTTAATTTCCCACTTGGACTTCATAAGCGATGGCTTCCCCTGCTGTGCTTTATACCATTGTCGCTCCCAGCTCTAGGAATGCCTAATGCAGGCACCATCGCTTTATCTCATTGTTGGAGGTATTCGGCGTCTCCTGGAGTCTAATTGCAAGCAGAGGAGGGAGCCACGCTTGCTGAGCAGGTGCCGTGTGCCCAGAGCTACCCCAGGAGCAGGGTCGGGCCGCACCACAGCCACGTCAGTCACCATCCTGAGCAGCAGAGCCAGGGAGCTGCTTTACACCAACTCTGTTATTGTAACCTTACCTAGTTTTATTCATCTCTACAATCGGGCCAATGTTATCCTTCATTTGGAAATCAGCCAATTAGAACATTTTGTTCTTGCTTGATGAACGGGCAGGAAGGAAATGCAGATAGGAGGTGGCTGCTTTAGGACTGTCCATGCTCTGACCAAGTGGCCCTTTAACTGTCCTGTCCAGCAGCCTCAGAAAAACACTCCAAATAAACATGTGCACGTACACACACACACACATATGCACACATGCATACATTCCCTCAAAACTCGGCCGAGGGTTTTTAAGTTATGTAGTATAAGAGTTCCTCAATCTTGACAACTTACCTGATAAAACTAGGTATCTTTTTCAAACATGCTCTGTTTTGGGAAGGTGGGGTAAGGTGGGGTAAGGTGAGGTGTGCCTGTGGTGCCATTTTACATGTTCCAAAGGTCCTAATAGAAGTGTCAGGCACACAAGAGCCTATTGCTTGCCCACAGGCTGTCTAGTCTGCCCTATGAGTCCAGCAATGAGAGGCTGGAACTTCCAGGAACCTGGAAGGAGACTGAGGCCCAGCAATGTAGAGAAACTTGCCCAAGGTCACACCCTAGCTCTCTGTGGCCATGGCACCTGAGCCCTGCAGTCAGGGCTTCTCCCAGCCCCTGGATCACCTCCCTCCATCCCAAAGTGGGACACTTGCCTTGAAATGGCCTGCGATTGTAGAAGCCATCAAACCACAGTGCTATAAACTTCTAAGATTGAATCAACTCCTATAGGAAGTTATTCCCCACCTACTGCCCTGGAGCGAGGGAGAGGACACTTGGGGAGATTTTGATCTTGAAGGGAATTATTCGCTGCATTCACAATGGACAGCAGATCTGGACCTGTCCCATCCCTGGACAGGGGTGACTCTCTGCTTGCTTTTTCATGAAGTGAGGGTCCCACCATCCCCTATCTTAGCTTGAAGATCAAATGAAGAGTTTGAAAGAAAGGGACAAAGGCATAAAAGAGAGCTGGAGAAGTGTAAAGCATGTGGGGAGTGGGAGCAGAACCCCTCCAGGTGGACAAATGCCCACCGTTGGCGGTGTCTAGATTGCTCAGGAAGTCAGGTGGATTTTATTCACTGAAATCAGAGTGGCCATCTCTGTACCCCGACCCTGAAAGTCCACTCCCAGCACCCACAGACGTGCCCAAGGATGTCCAGAGCTGTGATCCTTGTAATCCCAAGCTGGAAACTTGCAAATCCCCAAGGCAGAAGGGACACATAGAGGGCTGCTCATGTAATATTGTAAACATTTAATTAAAATAATCAAACCACATATAGAGTAGGTGCATGGACAGGGAAGGGTCACTGTGCAGCCAGATTTGAAGGGTAATCTAGCAGGAGTGTTGGGATCAGGACAGAGGGGGAGCCCATGGTGGCTATGACTCGCCACGCTGTAGAACCAGTGTGCCGAGGAGCGAGAGGCTGCATAGTCTGTGTCGCAGAGCAGCTTTGGCAAGGCTCTCACGGAGCAATGCTCTTCTCCCCACGGTCACCGCCACCACATAAGGAGAAGCCTCAGCCTTGCACCAGCTCTGATGGCAAAGGTGGATTCTGGGCATCTCCCCAAGGTGCCCACTTTTATGTCTTCCCTCCTGGAGCTCAGAGGGAAGCTCAGGGGCCATTTCCAGGACGGTGGTCTTTGAATCAATGGTGAGCACTTACCTCTGTTCTCCCCTTGCTGTTGCCCCAGGTGGGAAGGCAGGAGAGGGCACTGTCGGGGAGTCCTGCATCCGAGTCAGATGGCTCAAGTTCCAACACGGGTCACCTATTCCCGGGGTCGATGATTTAACCTGTGCAGTTGCGATGGAGGTGGGGTTGGGGGCGTGATCCTTTTGGCCTAATGTGTGGCTCACATGTGGATTGTGTAACAGTGGCCCCTGAAGGTTGCTGGATGTTAGAGTGACCTGGGAATGTTAACAGCCTGCGGGCCAGGTCACACCTTCAGTCTCACTGTTCTTACCTAAGGGATTTCCGATGGTATCTGCGTTCAATTCCTGAAAGCCTCATCCCCAGGACCTCTGCACATGCCTGTGTTCTGGCCTGTTTCACTCCTAAACAGCCTTTTCTGAAGCCTCTAGATAATTAAAAAAATTAAAATAATTTATTTACTTATTTATTTCTGAAAGGCTAGGGAGATAGCTTGGTGCTCTGAGCACTTGCCTGGTGAGCACAAGGACCAGAGTTCGATCCCCAGTACTGCATACTGTGCTGGCCTTGAAACTGGGTGTGATGGCACTTGCCTGTCATCCCAGCGCTGGGGAGGCTGAGACAAGAAGATCACTAGGAGTCCGAGCTGCGTAGTGAGACCCTGTACCAAACAAATAAGTGATTAAAAAAATTTGAGACAAGATCTTGCTAGGTAGCCTGGGCTAGGGTCAAACTTGGTGTCCTCCTGCCTCAGCCTCCGAGAGTGGAATTAGAGGTGTGCCTCTCCATGCCCTGTTGCCTGCAGCTCATTTAGCTACTTTTGGGGCTTTTCTTTTTCTGCCTGTGTTACCACTTCCACAGAAGTGTGCTCAGCACCCCGCAAAGCCTGTGTGGTGCTCTCAGGATGAACTCATGTATGCCTGTCTACAGGGAAGACTAACGCCCATACTTCCTATGTGAGAAACGGGCACAGAGTACTAGGCTGCTCTTTGTGCTGCGGTGAACCATGAGGTAACCAGAACCTGGGAGGTGGCCCCGGAACCTGGGACTCTGACACCATCTTGTTCAGATCAAGACAGAATAACTGAAGCCTGCTGCCTCTAAGTTAGGAGCAAAGTCACCCCAAGACTCTTGGAGCCTTGCACACCCTAAGAATGGTTTTTTAGGGATGCCGGGTGTGGATGCCAGGGCATTGGGCATGGGAGGCAGGCACTGGGCACTGAGCTCCACCGCAGCCTTTGTGATGGCTTTGGGAATGCATCTGTCGCCCCTGAGGGAACAAGGGGAGGCGGCTTCTTCTGTTTCTCAAGTTTGGTTGCGTAGACGTACTCCGCAGGGAAGGAGAGGCGGCCCAGCACGCAGGTGGTGCGAGTGAGCCACGGGGAACGCGCGTCTACACGTGTGCGCGCCCGGGTCTACGCAGGCGCCCCTCCCCGAAACCCTGTGCAGAAGGGACCCTGCCGCCCCCCTTTGGTTCCCAGCTGCCTGCTCCAGGTCGCCCAAAAGCACCACCCACCAATTCATCAGCGGACAGCAGGCTCTCTCAGAGCTGCGAGGGGCATAAATCAAAGGATAGGGAGGAAAGGTTTAAAAAAAGGTAGTGGGGAGAGAAAAATCAGGGTAGGGGGTGGGGAGAAAGAGCGATAGAAGGAGAGTGGGGGGGGGAGTGAGATCAAAGACAAAAATTCATCAGAGATAACGGAATTATTTATTTTTCCTGCTCACAGTCTCTGGGCTTTGAGGCCTCCACGCTGATGTATTTGGACGTCTCGGGCCGTCTGTTCGTGGAGGCCACCCCAGCCCCCAAGCACGTTCCTTCCATCAGCGGCGGCTGCCCTTGGAGCCTTTTGAAGTGGGTCCTGCTGGTGTTTATTCGCCTTCGTGTAAGAAACGTGTGCGGGGTGCTGGCAGCCGCAGCTGCCCGCTGTGGGGGCGAAAGGGATGGGGGTCCCCTCATCATTCATGGGCCTGTTTATTTGGGAACCAGCGTGGCCCTTTCTCCAGTTATTACTCAATGTCCTCCACAGACGACGCCACCCCCGCTCCAGGAGTTAGGGCAGCGATGACAAACAGGCTGCCACCTCTGGCGGGGTTGCCCGTCCCTCCTGGGTCCCGGGGTGCCCCTGGTGTTCACAGCAGAGATGGAGATGCAGGTCCCGGGGTGCTCAGTGGTTCCCTGAGAGCCTGGTCAGGGTGGCCGGTGGCGCTGGCCAGGGGCCGAGATGCTGGGGCTCAGATTTTCCTTCTGCAGTAAGTGGGCTTTGCAAATCCTGACATAGTCACCTCCCTTGGCTCATATCACAGATGGGAAAACTGAGGCACTGGAGAAATTGACAGTGAAAGAACTTAGACAGCAAGTCCAAAATGGGGTTAAGTGATCAGCATTTGGCCAGTGGCCCCAGGGCCCTAACACGGCTGCTCTTTCTAAGATACCAGCTTTCTCCCTCCTCTATTTTTGGTTAACTAGCTGCAAGCTTGTTGTGATTTGATAATCTGATAATCTGTTTTGATGGACTGGGGAGTCTGTGACTCATCAGTGCTAAGAACTGAGTGGTCTAATGGACAATGCAATGAGGGTGTTTCTGCCAATGCAAAATCATTGTGTACAAGGGACAAAGTCCTGTTGGTAAGAAGGGAGGTGGTAACTATAGTAACCAGATCTTTTTTCCCTTTGGCCTCTGCAAGGATAGGGGGGCACTAGGTAGTGCTTGAATGATGCCGGCCACTGTTTTCAGTGTCTGATGAGGGACTTTTAGGACAACCTCGAGATGGGTACAGGCAGTTCTATTTTACAGGTGGGGAAACTGAGGCTCACAGAGGCCAACAAGCTTCTAAAGCCTTCCTCTATGGCCTGTCCTAGGTCTGCAGGTGCCAGCACTAGGGAGCTCCAGCTTGCATTCCCAAGTTTGTGCTGTGACCCCTGAGGCGGGGCCCTTGGGAGTGGGAACTAGCATGGGAATGCAATGAGGCAGCAGTCCTCCTGGGTCCAGTCACCCATCCACTTGATCCCACAGAGGCAAGGAGCCACATTTAGTGGGAGGGGCTGTGGGCCAGCTGGATCCTTGCTACAGGAACTCAGGCACCAGGGGGAGCTGGGAAAAGGGACCTCCTGGGCATAAGGAGCCGGGGCCAGGATGCTCCTTGGGAAGAGAACCAATACCAGCTTCTTGCTTGCTTAGAAGTGAGCCAATAGATTGCCAGGCAGACCCAGGAGAGCTGCAGGCCTCTGGGGGATGGGCGAGGGATCTCTAGAGCTGGAGGCACTGCTGGGTGTCTGGTTGGCATGCATGGCCCTGGTACCTTCTGTGGCAACATAGCCATTTTACAAAGCATGGGTGCAAATGCCTCTCAGAGGTCTCTACTCATAGCTCTCTCCTCTCACTCGAGTCTTGGTATTCCTGCAGAAGGTGGTGTGGCTGGCAGTATGTCACAGTCAATGGGGACAGAAGGTGACCCCTTTACCCTGACTTCTCTCTCCTGTCCTAGTAGGGAACCTTCCAGAAAGCCATTCTTGAAAGTCACTGCTTCTACAGGTGTAGACAAAGGCCCTCAGGAACCCCAAGGCAAATGCTCACAGGCAGAGGGCAGGCTGCTCGGGAGAGAGGGTGGTCTGCTTTTGATTTAGCTATCATTATTTACTCATGTCAGGAACAGTCCTTGGGATGGCAGATGTTGCCATGTGACCCTGGGGCTGGGGCCAGGGCCGGCAGCCCTGCCAACTCTGAAGGCCACGCTGAGCTTTTTCCAGCCAACGTGCAAGCTCTTGACACGGAGAACCGGAAAGTCATGCGATGCTGAGTGAAACACACACACCTATTTATCAAGGGTTTCCTTCTTATTCTCAGGAAGGGACTGATCGCTTGTCTCTCTGACTAGTTGGACAGCTATGAAACTTCTATAAATGACAAAGCAGAAACAGCAGACTTCTCTCTGGGTGGGATTTAGTACTGCTGTGCTCTTTTCAGAGCCTCATTAAAAATTAAGTCATGAAGATATATAACCATCTCCTTTCTTAGCTTGAACATGGAACTTTCCAGAAGAGGAGGTGGTTTTGTAGTCTTTTGCAACTAGGGTAATGAGGGTGGGTGCCAAGATACAGTAGCTGCCATGATGTGTGAGGTCTAATCTGAAGACCACTGACTCCTTCCCCCACTGAGGGTCTTTCCACTGGGATGAGGTAGAAATGTACACAGGGTCTGGGTCCTTTTGGCTTCAGAATACACTAAATAGCTCTTCAAGAATGTAGCTCTTTGAGCACACCAGGAACATCTAGATTCAGGCTATTACCTTGAGGCTCAGAGGTGAAGGGAGTTCCTGATTTCTTTCTGGTTAAAAAGGAAGCAGAGAGCTATCTCAGACAAAGCACCTGCTTAGGACCAGGGTTCAATCTCCACACCACAGGCCGCGCTGGCCCTGGCCAATTGGCATGCTGAAGCAGCCATCGAGACTGGGTGTGGTGGCACAGGCCTGTGATTCCAGAGCTGAGGAGGCTGTAAAGCACTACAAGGTGGAGCTGCACAGAGAGGCCCTGTAACAAATACAGTCATCCACTGCTGCCATGGGACAGACGGTGACCCCTAGTGGAAAGAAAAAGAAAGAAAGGGAGGGGGCTGGGTAGATAGCTCAGTAGGATAAGCACTTACTTATCAAGCGCAAGGGCCTGAGTTTAATCCCCAATTCCTGGTTCCACCAAAACAAAAAAGAGTGAAAGAAAAGAAAAAAGGAAGCAGACAAACAGCGTGGCTCTCCTGCCACACGGAGGCATTGTGCAGACCACAGTGGATGTGGGCTGTGGTCCACAGCGCTCTCACAACTAGAGATACATCCAGGGTGAGCCCAGAGGGCCACCAGACGCTGTAGCTTCAGAGGAGTAGCACCATGGGGACCAAGGTGTCTCCAGTTCTTGGCCTGGTGCTGGAGCCAGTCTCTGGGTGGCCACCGGGTCTCTACAAGGTCCCCAGAACCACCCCACAGGCCAGTGAGCATGCTCAGAGGGACAGGCTGTCAGCAGTGCTGGGATGCAGGCAATGTGCCTGGGGTACCCATGTGTGTTTTGGGGCACTTCTGGAGGAAAGGACCAGATGTGGCAGCTGGCCACCCACACGAGACAGTGGGGCAATCATGTTAGGATGTTGCATCAGATGGGTCAGAGGGTGTGAGGGATGTGGTTTGATTGGCAGACACTGGATCTAGGATACATAGAAGCCAGTAGTGGGTCTGGAAAGGCTGTCATGGCAGCTCTGTGCAAGCCTTCTAGGTCATATCATTTAATCCTTAATAATGCTACAAGACAGGTACATGTTACAGGTGGGGAAGCTGAGGCAAAGCATTAGGACCTTCTCCAGCCAGTTATCTCAGAATATTTCAGCTGGTCAGTGACAGAGCTTGGGCATGAAACTGACACGAGGTGCGCCATCCTAACCTGTGCCTTCAGCCTGTCCTTCAACATGACCTGCATGCAGACTGTACAAGATTTCCCTGTGTCTCTCCCCTGGTTTCCTGTGGAATCCTGTCCAAACCAAGAGTGAACCTCTGTGCCTCCCTATGAGTGAGCTTCCCACCCAGTCCTTCTGTCCACTGTAGAAGTCCAGGTATTTCTGGAGCCACTACTTCTATTTTCTGTGTATGAAGGGATTGGTTGCCATTTAGGAAGCTAAGCCAAGCCAGTCCTAAAGCCAAGTCGCTTGTGTCCTCCTCATTGTGAGAACGTGGGCAAGAAGCACTTGGTTCCAGTTTGCTAATGAAAATGAGCTTTACATGAGCAGCTCACGTGTGTGTGTGTGTCCAGCCTCTCTGGGGGTGAGGCTGCACCAGAATGCCCTGGGATATCAAAAGTGTGCAGGGAGACCCCTGGACCCCTGCAGGCCCACAGAAGCCCACCCACAAGGATGGCGTGTGGGCCTCTGGAATTCTACAGTCTCGAGAGATTGATCAAAGCTGGATTAAGGAGATAATGACCTTGGATCTGCTCCCACTCTCCATTAGTTTACAGGTAGCTTTTCAGGAAGCAGCTTGTGAAGTGGTAGCCATTCAGATCCCGAAGCATGAGGTGTAGGTCGGGCTTCTGTGTACTGTGCTGTTTTAAGCCATCCCGGTCAGGCTGACTCTGGGGCATCCTTCAGCACAGGAGAAGCCAGCCACTCTCTTCCGCACTGTACTGATGGGAACGCTGTGGGAAGAGCTCAAGGATTAAGCCGTACTTTGCAGAAAGTGTATGAAAGATTGCAGGTTGCCGTACTCCTCCACCCTAATTAAGCTTCTGTCAAGGGCTCAGGAAGAACAACCATGGAAATGTGCACCGTCATTTGTCTTTTGTTAAGCACACACTTCCACTGCGATCCAAACCCTCCCAGGGGCACCAAACCTTTGTTTCCCTGCCATGCTAATAGCTCCATCAGGAAGCTTAAGTGTGAGGACTTGCTGAGTTTTAGAGACCTGGCTTTGTTTATAAACTAGACTGAATTATTAAATCAGGTTCCCTAAACACTGACTCACACTAGAGCTCTCTCCTACCTCAACAAAGTAATAGAGCTGAAATTGCACTTTATTAATAAAAATCTCCTACTTTCCCCACTCCCTGTTGCTGCTCCCCAGAAGTTAGTGTTGACAGTTCGGTGTGTGTCTCTATTGTTTTGTGGTTCGTAATGGAGGTGGTTGTGTGTGTGTGGGGTAAAGAGTGTGATTTTGCCCTGGGGACGTGGGACAATGCCCAGAGACATTTTGGATAGTACTGTGACATCTGGTTGGAGTTACTGGCATTGAAAGGAGATGTCAGAGATGCTGCTAAACATCCGACAATACACAGGACAACGTTTCCACAACATAGAGTGATCTGTCCTCAAACATCACCAGCGCTGGGGTTGAGGACCCTTGTTCTTGATGCATTCTGTGCCTGTACAGACCCGTGTGCTGGCCCGCATGCATATTGTAACTAGTATTCTGAGTTTTGTTCTTTGGCACTTGTCTTGTGAGCATCTGTGTACTGTTGCACTGCACACAGGTACCACGTAGCCTTTAAGAGAAAAACAGGAACAGCTTCACATTGATGCACAAATGGCCCTACCTATGTCTGCACAATGAGTTTTCAATTCCAGTCCTCTGAACGATTGCAGATGTTTCTTCTAAGCAAGATGACTTTTGGATGCCAGTAAGGGATGCTTGAGCTTGGGTTTGCACAAATATACTGTAGCATTGTGTGTGTGTGCGTGTGCGCACCCATATGAATCTTGTGAAACATTTAGCTGCTGGGGTCAGGGAGGGACTCACCTCAAAGCTAGACATGCGCTAGACGCTTGGGCTCTGGAAGAGTCTTGCTCTCTGGGTCCTAAGCCCGGATGCACTCGCAAGTCCTGGCTTTGAAATCCACCTCCAATGCCCACTGAAGACAGAGGCTTTGCGTAATCAAATTGACAGATGAAGCTGGGCTTGCCCTGCTAGGGACAAGCTCATCCATATCCTGGCTTAAAAGAAATATTACTTTTTTTAAAGAGGAAAGAAACATATTTAAGAGATAAAGGGAGGGGAAAGAGAAGAACATTCTGGTCATTAATTATAATAAAACACAGGGGGGAAAATTCACTTTAAAGGCACACAAAAGCTCTGTAATCTTCAAAGAGATAGAGGAGGCTCAGCTGCTCAGGAAGAGAAACTTAACCAGGGACCACCGATTCCACCCGACTGAGAATTGCCAAGCTGTGGGCTGCAGCGGCGGTGGAAGGCGTTGCAGTGGGAACGTGCTGCTCTCCTGTTTCATGCTTCTTGCCCTCAAGTGTGGCTCCGCCCAAATCCTGTTCAGCAGGAGGTGCTGACTCCTCAATCTTCCCCAGCATATTCCTCACTACCAGTTGGCCAACGTTGGAGGTGCTAGAGCTCTTAGTTCATCACGAAAGTTGATATCAACTAATGCCCCTGTATTCGCAGTAGAACATGGCTTTGTTTGCCCAGTAAGCGCCTAGTCTGATTATGTGACACAGTGTCAGAATAACTCTTGAGTTTCTCTGGGAGACCATGGACTGAGTTAGGGAAGGACCTTGGGGTCCTTGATGTGGCCCCCACTTGAAAATTGGCTCTTGGTGGACATCCTAAATGCTCCACTTGCAAAAGTGCTTCTTCAGGGCATCATCAGATGCTCTTAGTCCTTCGGGAAACTAAATCTGTGCCAAGGCTCTGCTTGCTTTTCTCACCATTCACAAAAACAGTACTCTGAGTCATCCTGGCTGGGCAGGAAGGGGACTGTCCTTCAAACATTCCCTCCTACTGGAATTCAGCTGCTGCCTGCTCTGCCAAGAAGGGTCCTCTCCTAACACATGCATTTCATACTGCAGGTTGCAATTCACAGAGGCCTTAGAATTAATCCAGTGGTTAGACTGGGGCTTTAAAAAGTGATGAAAAAAAATTCAAGTTCATTAATAAGACAGATGGGTAGCCATGTGAAGATTTTGGAGCCCTTGTGCATGGTCACACAAATGTAAGTGGGTGTAGCTGTGTGGAACACAGCATAAAGGCTCCTTAGAAAATAAGGGTTAATGTGGCCATGAGTTCCCCTGCCATATTAAGATGATCCTTACTGAACAGGAACAAACTTACTAAATCAGAGAAGGAAGTTGCACAGAAGAAAAGATAGCCCAGAAGAAACTGAAGAAACAAAAACTTATGGCACAAGAATACATTAAGTATGAAATAAATGCATAAAACCTTTTTATAAAAGAAAGGAGGTACAGGGTGCAATGGCTTGTGGGTCCTGGTTGGAGTGGATGGAGACAACTTTAGAGCAGCAGTCAGAAGACACAATAAGGAATCCCTTCATTGTCGGAGTCCTTTGTACAGACTTACTAGGTTAATTAATCTGGGTTGCTGGGGGGCTGTGGTCAGATGAGCATGCTGGGGCGATGTCCATCCTGGCCCAGCAAGCAATGAACCTGGCCTCTGACCCCACTGATAGTCCTGTGGTGTTTCTAAAATCAGATAATGGGAACAGTACGATCCAGAAGTATGATAGCATCACGGTGCCAGTCACAAAATGGCCTCCCAATGTCCTCTGTCAGTTCCTCAGCACCCACCCCTCCCTTGAGACTCAGTCCTACCTGTTAATTGCCTTGTAAAACTATTACTGTTCCACTGGTTAGGCCCTGCGTCTGAGGTGCACTGGGCATTTTTCTATTTATTTTAGATTAAGTTACTCTGTAACCAGTCTATTAGGATATTAGAAAAGGATCAAGTTTTGAGGCAGCAGATCTAGGTTACTTTGTGTATAGAATTTTACATTCAGTTAATCTGTGTAGTGGAGAAAAAAAGAAGAAAGGAAATACAAATAGAATTGCTGGTCTAGCAACCCCACTCTAGGTTTATATTGTTGGAATCAGGGTCACAAAGATGCTTCTACTCTTAGGTTCATTAAAATGTCATGCACAGTAGTCCAGAAGTTGGAAAAATCCCCTCTGGCAGATACCCAGAAGGGGAATAGTTGGGTTGCATGGAATTTCTGATTTTAGTTTTTTGAGGGAATCTCCACACTGCTTTCCATCTTGATTGTACTAGTTTACCATGCCACCAACAATCTAGAAGGGTTTCTCTCCCCCTGTAGCCTCACTAGTGCACAGGGATGTTGGACAGTTTTCATGTACTTATTAATAAGTTAGCTTGAGGGCCAGATCTCTGAAGACACCTTGGGAGGGGCTGATGGGCCCTGGGCCTGTCAGCAGCTAGAGGACTCAGGGACGATCACTTTCCATCTTCCAAGGCCCTGTGGTCACTTCTCTTGCTTTCCTCCAGGTCTACCCCACTCTGTCTGAATGGGAGGCAGATTGATGGACATAGTCTTGTAGTGAAGACGTACTGTGTGTAAGGCCAGACCTAACCTGTTGCTCACTCCCGTGTGCATCTTCATGCCAATTTCTCATGGTTCTCTGCTCTGCATATGCAGAATGCTATTGGTTGGCTTCCCAAGCTCCTTGTCGGCTGGATTTGGTTTGGTTTTATTGAAGTGTCGGGAACCAGATCTTTCGTCTCCTTAAACTCTCTGTGTACAGCTTCCTGTGCTGATTGCATAAGAAAAAGCTCTTCAGTTGTTGGGCATTCTTTCCTCCTATCAGAGGACGAGCTCTATCTGGTATCAACCTTCAGCTGACTGTATAAATAAATGCAGTGCACTTGTTGGATAGTGTCTTTCTCCCTACAGGAGAGGAGGCTCTTCCTGACCTCAGCTTTCTGCATTCTGACTCTTGTCTTCATTTCTTCATCCCCACACCATCCTTCCTCCAGAGTTTCAAGATCTGTGCTGGAGGCAGCATTTTGGTTTCTAAACAGGGACCTGGTTATGAGGAAAGGGACTTTGAGCTCAGCTAGACATTAGGATTGTCTGTTCTGGAGGAAATCTGGCAAGAGCATAAGTGTAAAGGGAAATGAAAACAGGGCCATAGTCCCAGGGGGATGCTGCTGGGACAGCACAAGATGTTTTGCTATGATGTGTCCGAAGGAGCAGTACACACGAAGGTCAGGGAGGCCAAGTTGAGCCCTGGGATAGTAAACAATTATGTCCTCACTAATCTTTTTAGCCACTCTTTCAATGTCCCTATTCCTGATTCATATTAGAGAATCTCAATGAAAGGCTGGAGAAAATTACAACTGGGGATTTAATACTAGAAACTGTGGTCCTCTGATCTTATCTCTGTGTCTCTCTCTCTCATCCGCCACACCTCATTTTTAGGACCTGCTACCTCACAGAAACCAATGTTCCTTTGGATGTTCAACAACAGAGGTCTGGAGACAAAAACTAGAAATATACATGGGATAGGAAGACAACCGATATCTTAACCCCAGCCTTCCAAGGTCCATTAGGATCCAGGACATAAACGAGGCTCTGGTATATCACCCTATCACTTGGTGAGTTCCTGACCTCTTGACCAAGGAGATTGTTGCAGCACGGAGGAAGGACGCCAACAGTGTGTAGTACCTCTAAGGAGTGTCACCAGGAGAAAAGGTCTCCCAAGCTTTCACAGAAAGCAACTTGGTCAAGCAATGGTCATGACTCATCCAGATGGCTGACACTGATACAACTGAGAGATGCTGTACCTAGTTCCAAGTTAAATCCTGAGATTTAATTGACCTTGATAGATGGTAAGACATTAATTTTAATGAATACAGGTTTCATTTTACCTTGGTTTTGAACATCCAGCAGAAATGTATAACCACAAGATATAGAAAGCAATGCCATAGTAATATGCTATCTGTACAAAGAAACTCAAATCACTGACACCTTCTGACAGTTTCTAGCTACATTGGTAACTGACTACTGTTAGGGTTGTATAGGGTTAAGTTGCTGAATTCAGGAACTTGAGATGCTTGGACTGGGTTTTTTTTTTTTTTTTTTTTTTTTTTTGCCTAAATGAGAAAGTCCACTCAGAGTGGAAAGGGTTTGAGATTGAGAAGGCCCTCACAGGAAGAAACTTCTCTGGGACCACTTGGGGAAGAGAGGAAGTGAAGAGGCCCACACAAGGAACAAGGTCTTCTTCAGAGTCCTCAAATGTAGCTCCTCTAACCCCAACTGACCACCCTTCACTTGCAACTATGAAACAGAAAAAGGAGAGACATTGGGATCTGGCTCTTGCTCTTTCCTTAAATTCTCTGTAAACAGCTTTCTAGGCTGATTATGTACGTGAATGCCCTACAGTGGTTGGGTAGTCCTTTCTCCTGTCAGGAGAGAGGCCCCACCTACATACCTTCTTCTGATTGCATGAATAATGGCACTGCAGGCATTGGATGTTCTGTTCTTCCACCAGGAGAGAGAGCTCCACCTGCCCTCAGCCTTCTGCGCTTCGACTGTTCAGTTCTTCCTCCTCCACTGTCTTTGCTCCTGGGTCTTAAGAGCTGTGCTGGATGTGGCATGTGAGAGGAGCAAAGGTTCAGAGGAGAAACCAGGCCCTTTATTCCCATGTTTTTCTTTTCCTTGACTGTTGTCCCATGTTAAATTCCACCTTTGGTGTCATTGTTTTCCTCCCTGGTCACCAAGTCCTTCTAAGAAAACCCAGAGCTCTTTCTGGGTCGACACAGAGCTTTCTGCTTCTGGGCTCTGTCGCGAACCTGTTGCCAGGCTCCAGGTTGGAGCATCAGTGTGTGGGCTTTGGGGCTGACTTTCCATATTAAGTTCTCTCTGCTGAGCCACTTGGCATCTCTCTGTCTGGGACCACCTAGACCCAGCTCCTTGTCACCAATCCAGAGGACCTTCCATGCAGTGTCCCTCTTAAGCTATGTAGCACAACACTTTAAAACTACGTCCACCCAATGCTGAGACTTTAGCAGTGCATCTGAGACATCCTCATGGAGCTCTGACTTTCAGCCAGGGAAGAAGAGTCAACTGGACAAGGATAAGCTCAGCCAGGGGGAAAATAAAGCAGAAAGAGGTAGCGGGAGGGGTTGCAAGTCTAAGCGTGAGGGAAAAGGGCTCCTGAAGATGGCAGCAGGAAGTGAGGGGGCAGGGCCACTCCCAGCAGCAGATGCGCCTGGAGGGAGGCAATCAGGTGCAAAGGTTTGCTGTTGGATAAATAAGTGGCTTCCTCTCTTCCCTGCACCTTACATCCTCCTTGTGTCTGTCCACTGGCTGAACTAACTGGGATACCAGAAAGCAAAAATGCCAAGTAGCTGGCATTGACAGGAAGTGAGACAGGTGTGCGCCAGCCCGGAAGGAAATGCAGAGACCACCTCAGCCCTCCAGTATCTGGAGGAGAAGCTGATGCTTCTTACCATCTGTGTGTTTCTCTTGGAGAAGCCAGGTTCTCCTCCAGAGCCTGGGAGTATAGTCACAGAGACACACTTCCCAGATCTCTTTCCCTGAGGGGATCACATTGACATCCTGAGTCTGAAATGTGAAACTCAAAAAGCAGAGTAAACAAGAAATGCAACTTTTGTATCTGATAATGACAGTCAAATCCTCTCAGGATTTCTCCTGAAACCTTGTATGCATATTGTATATCCTTTGTCAGTGTCAGCCATATGGATGAGTCATAACCATTGCTTGACCAACTTGCTCTCTGTGGAAGCCTGAGAGAATATTTTCTCTCCATGTGACTCTCCTTAGGCACACTCTACATCATTGATTACATCCCTTTGTGGCCCAATAATCTCTTTGATTAGAAAATTTGGGACACAACTGAGTTACATGATGTTACAGTACAGGCTCTCCTATGTCCTGAGTTTTCACTGACCTTGAAAGGCTAGGGTCAAAAATGTTGGCTGTCCTTGCAGCCTTACTTTTCCTCTAATTTTTTAGTCTGCAAACTTAGCTTGTTAACCCTCTAGAAGACAAGCTTGTTAGTACCCTACAACATATGCAGTTGGGTTTAACCTATCTGTCTGAATATCAAACATCTTAGACATAACATGGAACAGTTATTTTACATCAAGTATTGATATGTAAAACTTTAAGACCCTACAGAATATGAAGAAAAAAATAAAAAAAATCTAAAAAATATGAATAAACAGTTACATATTTTTACGCATATGAAGCATATACAGCTAACCATATACAACATTGTAGCAGGACAGTTCTATGACTTTTTTCTTGCCTCTTTTTTTCATTTATTACCCTTTTGTAAAACAAACATTTACTTGAGAGACAGTATAGCAATAATTGGTATGTTATGACAAGCAGTACATATTTAGAAGACCAGAAGGATAGGTATTCCAAGCATGACCCTTCTATTACACACTACTTGCTATCTTCAGTGCTATCTTGGTTCACAGGTATCAACCTGTATAGTTAGTCAGAGTAAGAATCCTACCAGTTAACTGATAGTTTCAAAAACTGCTGATGTTTCTCAGGATCATTGCCTTACCCATCTTGTGTGTATAAATGTAGGGCTTTGCCCCTGTTGTGTTTCCTTATTATGTTACACCTTTCTATTTGTATTTCCTTTTTTGAGTTCTTATACTAGGGAGACTATATGATATTTATATATGTGGGTCTGGTGTATTTCACTTGTGAGTATATCTTCAAGTGGCATCTGCTTAAATATGAAGGCTTCGAGTCTATCATTCTTTATAGCTGAGTAATAATCCATTGTATAAAAATGCCATGTTTTACATCTATTCCTCAGGTGACAGGCATCCTGATTATTTCCAAGATTTGGCTATCACAAATTGTGCTGCTATAAACATAGGTACACATATATCACTATGATATGATGTTTTCAGTTCCTCCGGGAAAATTCCCAGTAGGGGAATAGCTGGCTTAAATGGGATTTCCTGTCGTAGTTTTTTTTTTTTTTTTTTTCC
>PVKA01043260.1:0-16867 GCA_004027165.1 Ctenomys sociabilis | reverse complement strand
TTTGATATAATTCAGCTATAAAAAAACCTGTAAATATAATTTCATGTATGCACCTTGTACAGTACCAAAACGTTATGAAAACAGTTTGCAATGTATTAATTCATCGACTCTGTATGGTTAAGGTGTCTTGAAACTGTCTGATTGACATTTGTATTTTAATAAAATAAAAATAAATGGAAAAAAAATAAAATAAAATAAAGAGGCTGAAGCAGGAGTTTTGCTATGAGTTTAAGGCCAGCCTGCACTACATAGCAAGACTTGTATTCAAAAACCATTGATCAGTCAGTCAATAAGAAAGAAAAAAGAATATCACCTTCCCTGAAGACTGTTAAGACCAGAGAAATAAAAATAAACACAGAAGTTGCTAAAAAAATTACACAGCACAAGAAAAACTTGTATAAATTTTTAATACTAAATCTATTGAGACATCATGAGATTAAAACAAGTTACTAGTAATTATAAGAGGTGCTCAAAGGTGACCATGAGCTTCCAGATGTATATCAATATAGCAAACTGCTAAAGGATGTATACATTTTTAGGCAGACAATGTGTTTTAAACTGAGTTCTTCTCTTAAAGATTGTGCAAGTTCCCTTTAAATTCTGACTCCCTGTGTTCTCCCTTTAATCACTTACTATGCTTAGAAATAAAAAGGAATCATGTTTATTATGCAGCACCAACCTTTGCCCCCAAGGTCCCTGGAAAATGGAATTTCTGTTGTCATAGAGAGCCTACTCCAAATACTAAGACCCCTGAGCACTATCTGCTGTCATCTCCACAGAGTTAAATGGCATTGAAGCCAGAGTAAGCACGCCTGCTCCTCTGCCCAGGATGCCCTGGCTGTGGGCATGTGTGCTTCCAAAATGAGCGTAATGTTGGTGGTGGATGTGTCCTCGAAAGCCAATGGTTGAAGAAATCTCCGTTTCTCACAGGCCAGGCACCAAGGCAGTGGGATGGAGGGCACATTGCCTTTTGTTGTTTGCTTCCTTAGCAAAATGATTTTTGTCTTCACATTGCAAAATCCTTTGCCCCCAAGAGAGAGAAGCCAAGTCCCCCAGGTGCCTGTAATTAGTGGCTTTGCCTGTTCTTTGAGCAAATACATCATTGCATTTTGTAGCAAAGAACCTGAAGTTCAGAGTGGTAAATGATGAGATTAAGAAGCCACGTAGTTTCCCTTGGAGAGCTGGAGCCAGGAGGGCTGGTTCTGGAGACCTAGTTGCAGCCCCTCACAGAATAGACAAACTTCAAGGGCAAGAGGGGGTGAAAGGAAGGTCACTCTGGATCTCCAACCAGCTGTCACCAAAGCTAGATGAGAACCCCATTCTCCAAGTCCAACGTTTTCCTCTTATCTACTTCTCTTTATTTTAATTTTGCTGTAGTACCCACTATGTTAATTGAAAAGAATAAGTAACTTATTTTTTAATCCATACACATGTGTGATACATAGTGATTATATTTACTGTGGGGACTTGGTGCATGTGGGTCACACATCCTCCTTCTTCTTACAGCCTCTTTCTTCCCCAGTCTCTTTGTGCCTTTCCCTTTTGCAAAAGGTCTCTCTTTCTCTCTCTTTCCTAGGATCTGTTATTTTGCTCTTTAATTCACTTAGGCTCTGGCTCTCTCATAAAAGAAACCATGTACTATTCAAACTCATGTGTTTGATTTATTTTACTTAACTTTATGGTCTCAAGGTGCACCCAATTTTCCTACAAATTACTCAAGTTTATCCTTGTTTATAGCATAGTAGAACTCCATTGTATATGAATGCCACAGTTTTTTTACCCATTCATTTATTTGTTTTTTTTTTTTTTTTTTTTTTTTTTTTTTTTTTTTTTTTTTTTTTTTTTATCGCAGAACTGGGGATTGAACTCAGGCCCTTGCGCTTGTCAGAGAAGTGCTTATTCCACTGAGCTATCTCCCCAGCCCCTCTACCCATTCATTTATTGAAGGACACAGAGGCTGCTTCCAAGATTTAGCTGTTTCCCTTTCCACGTTTATACCCAGTGGCTGTGACAGCACTGAGAGGCTCCGTCTGCCCAATAAAGAGTCACAAGAAAATAAGAAGCAGTTTGATGACCTCATGCGAAAAATATTTTCACCTTTTTCAAATTTATTTTTATTACAAAAATGCCAAAAGGGTGGAAATTAAAAAATGAATTACTAATGAGAGATAGAATTTGGGGGCAATTTTTTGTGATGTATTTTCCATACTTTTTGAAGAAATGTATCGTATCAACATGTGACAATTTCCGTGTGCATGGGGTGCAGTGGGGTGACTCAGCACACATACCAAATATGTGATGATTGGATCTAACTAGCATTTCTAGCTCAGTAAATGGCCACCATTTCTCTGAACTGAGAGCTTCAGAACCCATGTAATGGATTGGTGTGAATGCCAGCGCCCTACTGCACTGTCCCACGCTGGAAAGGAGCTATCCCTCCTACCTCACTGCACCTCCAGCATCCACTGTCTGCTCCTCTCTGTCTGCCCTTTGTTGAACTTCATAACCTCCAGAGAGAAGCTTTGCACTTTCAGCTCCTGGGAGAACAGCACCTCTGACCCCCACATTCTAGTAAGAATGCTGAATTCACCTTCCTGGGCCTGCTGAGGTCATGGATACAGATGTCCCTCCACACTCACCCACCTCATGCAGGGAGGGTGCTGCTCATCTATGGCACCCCTCTGGGGTCTGCATTCAGGACCAGGCAGGTCACTGGTCACCCACACATCAGCCAGGACTGGGACCCAAGACTGGGAGGAAAACCCCACTCCAGCCCTCTTCCTGGCATGGGATCCAGGTGGTTAAACATCCAGTAGTTTGCTGTGGGTTTCACACCCTCATCACAGACATTTGTCAAAATATGGTGAATGCTGCTTGTTTCATTTGTTTTGGCTTCTGAATGTGAATTATCCTACAGATTTCAAAAGATTTCCAAAGATTTCCAAACACGCAGCTCCTTAGAAATGTAGAAGAACGGTGCTCAGGCCTTAAATGTGGAATCCGTGGACTCTTGGGT
The DNA here is from genome assembly GCA_004027165.1 of Ctenomys sociabilis. Taxonomy (NCBI): domain Eukaryota; kingdom Metazoa; phylum Chordata; class Mammalia; order Rodentia; family Ctenomyidae; genus Ctenomys; species Ctenomys sociabilis. Next base: position 13,851 of record PVKA01043260.1, on the reverse strand, counting down.
TGTTTATTCCTGAGCAATTAGCAGCCTCATTGCTGCAGTGAAGACTCCACCTCCAGGACTGGCCGGTCTCTTTGCGGCCTGGCCCCTGCTACCACTCCATGCAAGTGGGTTTATGGGACGTTTGAGTAAACAGAGCTCTGCTGAATAATTAACATCCAGTTAGGCCACAGTTTCATGTCGGGGTGAGTCAAGCCTCCTTTCAAAGCCCTGAGAAGAATTAAATAGGTCAGGACTCTGTTTAAAGCAGGACCAAATATGGACACCCAGAAGGTCTTTCCAAGTGATTCGGAGTGGTTTTTTTAGTTAGCCATTACAACTAGTGAAGGAACCAGGACCTACCATCTCCCAGCATCCCAAACAGCCTCAGACTGTCCTAGAAGGAAGACCTCCATGTGACAGGGACCAGGCATGGTGTTCCTATCATCAGCCCAGTGGCCACTGAAGGGATAACCTGCCTCTTGACAAGCATGTGGGCCTGCCTTCCCTTCCCCAACCATTTGGGTTACAAATACCAGGAAACACACTTTGTTCCTCTTAACACCCACGGGGTATTGGAGCCATGAAACAACATAGACACCAGAATCCAAAGATGTTCAAACCCTTAGGCAAAATGGCATAGTATTTGTGTAAGACACATGCACAGCCTCTTTTCCTGTCTCCATTTCTGTTTTTAGTAGCAGCACCCAAGCCTGGAGTCTTCACAATGAGCTACATCCCTGGCCCCTCTTTCACTTTTCAAAATTTTAAAACCGGGTCTCACTAAGTTGCTAAATTACCCAAGCTGGGCTCAAACTTGCAATCCATTTGTCTTAGCCTTCCATTGTGCTGAGATTATAGGCATGTGCCACCATGCCCAGCTTTTTCTTTATACTTTAAATTATCTTTAGATTACGTACCATGTCTAATACAATGTAAATGTAATGTAAATAATTATTATCCCATGTTCTTTAAGAAACAATGGCAAGGAACAATTCAGTACATGTTTAGTACAGACACAATGTTTTTTCTTGAATGTTTTCCAGCCACAGTTGGTTGAATCCAAAGATACGGAGTCTGTGGAGAGGGTGAGAGGGCCAAGCACACACAGCAAGGTGGAAGAAGAATGCTTGCCTGTTCACTACTCAGTAATCATAAGCAATCCACAGATCTATTTGAAAGAGTAAAACACTTTAAATACTTTAGCACAGATTTCTTAAAAATAAAAACATTCTGTAATGTAAACAAAGTAGAGTCATAACAAAGAATGTGTTTCTTTTAAGTTATCAGAGTAATTGAGATAAAATTGTTCCTAATAGATTGTGGGGCAACAGAGGAAAGTGATTATTGATGTATAGTGTGCCTGAGAGTCAGCTAGAGAGGAAAAGTTCTCTCAGGCTTTCACACAGAACAAATTGGTCAAGCAATGGCCATGACTCATCCAAATGGACTCTGACAAAAGATCCACAAGATGCTATACGTGCTTTCAGGGTAAATCCTGAGGGGATTTGACTGACCATGTCAGATACAAAAGTTACATTTTTACTTATGTAGGTCTTGCTTTAACTTGGTCTTAACCATCCAGCAGAAAGGTATAACCATGAGGTATAAAAAGGAAAGCCATGTTAATATACTGAGCTAAAAAAGGCTCAAGTCAACAACTTCTGACAATTCCCAGTTCTGCTGACAACCCACTACTATTATGGACTATTGGACTATATTGGGTTATTTTGCTAATTCAAGTACCTACAATATTTGCACTGGCATCAAGTATGAAAGTGTCTTATTTATTTATTTATTTATTTATTTATTTATTTATTTATTTATTTATTTATTTTTGGCAGAACCAGGGACTGAACTCAGACCCTTGCCCTTGCCAACAAAGCACTTATTCTACTGAGCCATCTCCCCAGCCCCAAAAGGGTCCTTTAAAGACTTATTCAAATACAGCTTCTCTAACAGCTATGGAACAGCCATATATGACAAAACAAAACAAGAAAGGGTATATACATAAAGGACCATTTTGTAGTGAAAAAAAATATATATGTATATACAAAATAGTTAGGTTAGATATATAGCTACTTTCTCGTAGTTCAATGAGAAGAAAGGTTTGAACTAATATTGTTTAGACAAGATATCATGTCTGCACCTTATCCTCCAAATAACTACTACAAAGACAACAATCTGCAATGTATTAATTATTATAACTGCCTTACTAACCTGCTTTGAAACTGTTTCATTGCTATTTTTTTCTTATTAAAATGAATAAATATTTTTTAAATGTTCCTAGTAATTCCTTGTAAGCTTATTAGAGTTTTTAGGGTCCAGAGTGATCTGTCTCTTTTATTCCTAATATGGTAATTCATGTCTTCTCTCTTTCTAAATAAATAAATCTCTCTTTTAACTAAATAAATAAGTCAGTTTCACTAATTTCTCCCCCAAACAACCTGCTACAAGTTTCATGCATGTTATTATTATGATTTATCTTTCAGCATTTTCTATTTCATTGATTTTCTTTTATTTCCTCCTTTCTATTTTTGGACTTAATATGCATTTTTGTTGTTTCTATCCTCCTAAAGTAAAAGTGTGCATCTTAGCTGCACCCTCCAAATTTTAATATGGTGTGTTTTTTTTTTTTTCCTATTTAACTCCAACTATTGCTAATCCTTCTTGCATCCTCTTGACCCACAGTTTATTTAGCAGTATGTTGTTTAATTCCCAAATATTTGGGGATTTTCCAGATTGGTCTGTTGTTGATTTATTAAGTTCTGCTGTGGGCAGAACATAAACCACGCATGACTTCAGCCCTGTTACTTCGCCGAGGCTTGCGCTTTGGCCCAGCATCCGGTCTTTCTTGGCACACTTGAAAAGGATGGACATTCTATTGCTGTTACTAAGCGATGTTTACATCAGTCACATTGGTAAACAGCATTATCCGAGTCTTTATCTCTTTGCTGAATTTCTGTTTCCTTGTGCTCAACTACTAAGAAAGGAACGCAGAGGCTTCCAACTACGGTGGTCTCGTCCGTGCTGTAGGGGCAATCTGCTCTCTCTTCGGCTTGTTACGCCTCTGTGATGGGTGTTCCTCCACCATATGAAATACCTTTTCTGTCCTTATTAATACTTTTTCCTGAGGTCTACTTCTCTGACATGAATAGTCCAGCCTCCCTTTATTTTGATTATTGCTTGCATGGCGCACCCATTTTTCCCCCTTTACCGGCCACATATTTGCTGCTGCCTCAGTTTCTTGTACCTCACACCTGGCTTTGTCTTTCTTTAATTCATACAAGCTCTATTTTAAACTAGTGTAAATGATCATGTGTTATGCAATTACCAATATGTTGACATTTCATTCTATAATCTTGTTAAAGTTCTTTCAATCCTCATTCATTTCTCTTTTCCTCAATTCCAACTTTGTTTGCCATTACATCTAATTTTTTACTATTCTATTTATACACACTATGGAATAATGCCTCAGTTATTTTTACTTGTTACTGGGACAAAATACCTGACACCCAAAATTAAGGAAGGCAAAGTTTATTTAGCTTGCAGTTTGTGGAGGTTTTCATCTATATTTAGCTAGCTGCGAGGCATATGGCAGACAGAAGCAGTTTATGGCAGCAGAAAGCAGAGAAGAGCAGAGGAGAAGCAGCACCTGTGGCACCTATGAAGCCTCTCTCTCTCTCTTTTTTTTTACATCCACTGCAAAGATGGGAACTCCTCCAAGGAAATGGCAGTGGCTAAGCTCCTCTGAAGTGGAGCCGCTGCATAGCTCAAGCGGAAGTGGGGTGTGAGAAAGCCTTTCTCACCCCTTCATTTGCCCTTTTTGGGCTGACTCACTCTAGGGCAGGCCCTCCACAGCACAGGGCGTGACATCGCCAAGCAGATTCCCGAGCTTCTGACATCTCAAATTGACACAATGCATCAATCAGCACAAATGATAAGCTAGCCCCTTTTGTTTTATTATTTTAAAAGTGCTATTCCAAGATTTACAGTTTACATTTTTAACTTATCACAGTCTGACTAGACTAATACTATGTCACCCCTTCCTGTGTGATACACACTCTTAGAACATTACACTTCTATTTTTTTTTTCTAGTACTGAGGATTGATGTTGGGGGCCTTATTCTTGACAGGCTGAGCTGCATCCCCGGCCCTACTCTTCTGTTTTTGCCATCCGTCTGTCGTGCTATCATCACCATGCATTTTACTTATCACACTTGCTGTAACTTTGTTATGTGTTATTTACTTCTAACGGTTGATGTTTCTCTGGAGCACTTTTTTGGTCTGGCTTATAATTTTTTTTTTTTTTTTCAGAACTGGGGATTGAACTCAGGCCCTTGCGCTTGCCAGGGAAGTGCTTATTTTACTGAGCTATCTCTCCAGCTGGCTTATAATTCTTGGCAGGATCTTGTAAATGTAAATCCTGGGGCCTGGAATATGCTGGCTTCCTGTACACAGCAGTGAGCCCTGTTGTGGAAAGCCAATTCCAGGGCTGCTGGCTTGGGGAGTTTTGTGGCTCTCGGAGCTGCTCCTGAGGACCCATACTTCGGCTGCTAAGAATTCAAGCTTCCCTCCACAGTTCCTCTTCACCTGTCTTCACTGAGGCTCAGCCCTCACGGGGGCAGCCTGGTGCTCAGCAAATGTGCACGGAGACCGAACTCTGCCCCATGACTGTGGCTTCAGCCTCCCTGAGCTCTGAACTTTTTCTTTTCAAGAGATCAGTGGGCTCTATTTGGGATGCACTTCTGCATCTATGACCTGAAAATGCCTGTAGATAGAAGGTCAGGGCTGTCCCAACCTCTGTCTCTCCTGTTTGTCTATCACCGGCATTCACAGTGCTGTGGCTTGGCTGTACCTTCATTTCCCAAACTTTTGCATGTTGGAAACTCAGGTCCCAGTGGATAATGTGAGAGATGAGACCAGTAAAGTGGGGTGAGTGGGTAAGTGATTAGGGTGCTGCCCTCCAAGGGGATCAAGTAGTTCTCATGGAACCCTCAAGTTCCCTTGAGACTGAGTTTCTGTAGGCTGAGCCAGCTCCTCTCCTTGCTCCAACTTCCTTCTCCCTGTTATCTCTGTCTCTTCCACAGTTTCCTGATGGATGCTCTCTGCATGATGTGATAAGGTAACCTAGTAAGGAGGAGAGGGGAGGAGATAGGAGGGGGCTCTCCAGAGAACAAATTGAAGTGGCTGCTGGATCTAGGACTTTCAGCCTTTAAAACGATGAGCTACATTAACCTCCACCTTGTATGTTATCTGGCCTCTGGTATTCCATTATAGTAACAGGAAATTGACTAAGACAGTAGTTATGTTCTATTTACCAATGCCTGAAAAGTTTTCTGCTCTATTTTGTCAAGTTTTAAGTAGTTTACAGGATAAGTTGCCTGGATTTTGTTAGTCCCTCATGGCTAAAGATGAAATGCTAATTAATTTTTAACTTCCTTTGTTTCAATAATTATTTCTCCCTTTTCATTTATTTGTTGTCTTTATTACCTCTCTTTTTTCTTAGTAGGTTTTTCTGCTTTTTTGTATTTTTTTCAATGACTAGATTTGAATTTATTTTTGTTTTAAAATATTTTTAATGTTTTTAAAATCTCTAATTCAATAATTGTTGCTTTCACCATGCTACCTCTTTTCTTCTGCTTTTGTAATTGGATTTTTGTTTTTTTTTTTTAGAGAAAGCATTCTTTAATGCAAAACTTTGATTTTTCCATTGTATTTTTTTAATTTTTAGAATTTTTAATGAATGACTATACTTCCTACAATATCATGAATAAATTTGTGCCAGGGGGCCAGTGCTTTTTAGTAAAACTCAAATAATCACATGTATTCCTTTTTCAAATGAAAGCTTCATTGAGAGATAATTCACATACCTCAAAATTCACCTTTTTATAGAATGCAATTCAGTGGGAGTCGGGGTTTATGTACCCTAAGTTGTACAACCTCACCATTCTTTCATTGTAGAACTTTTTTTAAAAATGTATTTGGTACAGGGTCTCACTATGTAGCTCGGACTCATAGTGATCTTCCTGTTTTCAGCCTTCCCATTACTGGGAATACAAGTGTGCCCCACCACGCCCAGTTTTGGTGGCCAGCTCAGCACACCTGGGCGCAGGGCCAGCATAGCGTGTGGTGCCAGGGATCAAACCCTGCTCCCTGTAATTGCCTAAGCAGGTGCTTAGTCCACTGAGCTATCTTGCCAGCTTATAGAACAGAAGCATCGTAGCCACTGGCAGCATTTCCCTATTCTTCCCCTGAAGCCACCAATTGATCTGTGTCCTGGCCTAGTGGACTTACCTGCCAGGGGTGGGTAGCATAGATGGACTCTGACAATCTGTAGTGTGCTGACTGGTTCCTTTCACGTAGTCTACAGCAATCCTTCTGGGTCCAGCAGCTACCAGTACTTCACTTTCTTATAATGCATGGGATATCACACTTTGCTTATTTGTTCATCTTTCCAGTCATATTTGGGCCTTTCCATTCTTTGTCTAGTGTTTGTAATTCTGCTACAAACATTTGTGAGCAAATTTTTGCATGGTAGTAAGTCCCTGACTTATGAACATTCAAGTTGTGGACTTTCACAGATATGAACAGACCTCGAATTACATAGATGTAAACAAATTGTAGAAGTAGCTCACGTGTCTTCCAGAGGTTGCTGCAGGTGTGTAGTTTTGTGCTCACATTGCAGTGTGACAGCATACAGTAGTTCCGTACTCAGTCAGAGCTCAGAATGTCCAGAAGCAAAAGGAAAAGCGGGGGTGATGTGCAGGGGACTGCCAGGAAGTGCAAAGCATCAGATAGTGTATGTATATTTGTGTGACACACATGTAATTCTCACTTTGTTGAACTTAGGAGCAAACTTAACTTACAAACTTTCTCCTGGAATAGAACTCTTCATAAGTCAGGGATTTACTGTTTTCAGTATTCACAGAGTGGAATTCCTGGGTCCTATAGTAACTTTATGTTTAAATTTTTGAGGAATTGTCAAACTTTTTGCCAAGGCATTAATGTTAAATTTTCACCAATTACAAGTGAGGATTCAAACTCTCTACACCAATGGGGACACTTGGTTCTCTCTCTCTCTCTCTCTCTCTCTCTCTCTCTCTCTTCCTCCCCTCTAGAGGATATGCAAAGTTTATCCTATTCTGCTTTTCATTTGAGTGTTTTAAAAAATAATACCAAAGCCTCTTTTCACCTACTCAGTGACCCTTTGTTTATACTTGTAGCCCTTTCTTATAGGCCTATGGGTCATTCTGAGGTCGTGTTTACATATGCTGTGAGGTAGAGTTCCAACTTGTCTCTCTTCCACCTAGATATCCAGTTATTTGCTGAAAAATCATGCATCATTTTTTGTCAAGGAAAGAAAAACTAGTCTGACATGTAAACAAATGACTTTGCAACTTCACAAAGCCATAGAATGTGGCTTCTAGAAACCTGCACACAGGTACTTATTCCAAACGGCCTTCACCCAGCCCACTTGCCCACTGGGCTTTGGCCAAAGTTGATCTTGCACAGAGTTTGCTTCCAGCTTGTGTCCTAGGCTCTGTTTCCACCCAGCAAGTGTGCAGCTGCCTCTCTGCCACATTGATTGTCAGGTTTCTCCTTTTTTTCTCCCCATAAATTTGTCGGATTGTGGATCTTGGTGTGTGTGATGAGTTGGGGTGTGGAGAGCTTTGACACATTTCATTTGAGAAAATAAACCTTTGTAAAAGAAGGCATGAGCATAAAGAATGCTAGAGTTAATACAAGAGGGACTATAACATTTTAGAGGTCTTCTTGGTTCAGGAACCCAGAAAACCAGCATGGTGCTGGCAGTTACTCCCACGCAGGAAGGCCACTACAGCGAAGGCTCCCAGACCTGGGCTGTGGGTGTTCCATTCTACTCACCTGAAGTGTGATCCAGTAGAACAGGTGGCAGGACATGAAAATATACCTAGCACAGCCAGGATTTCAGGCACAGATGACCAGCAGATGCCCACAAGAGACTAGCAGGGGTCAGCTCCAAGAGGCGGTGGTCACACTCCATGAGCCAGAAGAGGTTTGCAGGCAAGGTGGTCCTGCGTCAGTTCTCTGAAATGGTTCTGGCAGTTTCTAAAAGCTGGGTCCTAGATATAGGTATGAAAAAATGATCAAACAATATAAGCATAAACCTATCTTTTCAATGAACTAATAGAAATTAACAGTTTATCGTGTAATCTGAGCAACTACTTTGAAAATAACAATACAGAATGTATTGGCCACTGCTACTCTCCTATTGTTTTGAATTTTTTTAAATTTAGAACAGGGTGTATGGGGTGTACAGGGTCTCACTGCAAATATCAGACTCCTGCTTACAGCCTCCCAAGTGCTGGGATGATAGGTGTGCTCCACCACGCCCCGTCTCAATTGCCTTCTCAGCACTCCCCAGGGGTGGGGACAGCACAGCGGGCCTAGGGATCAAACCCCTGGCCCTGTGTTTTGAAATTTTATGTCATTGTTTTTGTTGTCTGGTTCTCTTTAAAATATTTATTTATTTATTTTAATTTTTTCATAATTTTATTGAAAGTTCTCTTTAAAATAAATAAAATAGAATAAAATAATAGAATAGCCAGAGGGAAGAGTGGATGTATGCTTTTAGTTAGGTATTTCCCTTAGCTGCTGTCATTTCTAATTGTGTAACCATCACATCTCATTCCTGGGTGTCACTGAGGAGGTCCCATGAGAGTGATCCTACCGAAAGTGATAACTCACCTTCACCTGCAGTGCACCTGCGCCCTGCCTCTTGGAACAGAAACCCAAAAGCTCACTGCCAGGGAGGGAGAGGTGGGGTGCTGATACGCTTCATGTAAGCTATCATCAAGTGTAGATAGACATTTCTTCTAAGAAAAGTAAATCAAAGAGGAAAACATTAATATGCTACCAAGTAGAATAAAACACAGGGAAAACATTGGAACAATAGCCCTAATGATGTAGAGCAGTGGAGAGAGACTTCTGAAGATAATTTATACTATGAAGCAGAAATGATTTTTTGTGGAGACTGAAAATGGTTTAGTAGAGAAAACAGAACTAGCTGGATGTGGGGGTGATGCCCATAAACCTGGCTCTCTGGGAAGCTGAGGTTGGGGGTCATAAGTCTGTATCTAATCTGGGCAATTATGCAACAAAGCAAAACCTTGTTTCCAAAAATAATAATGGAAAAAAATTTAAAGGCTGAGGATGTAGCTAAAGCCTCAGGTGAAGTCAGATTATTGCTAAAAGAGCAAGGCTGATAGCATTAAGAATAGGAGGCTAAAAGAAGGGAAGAAAAAAAAATATATATATATAATAGCTAAGATAATTGTACTATTAATTTCCATTGGTTTATTGGGCCTGCCTGATAGCTCAGCAGACTAAAGTGCCTGCTTAGGCCAGGGTTCGATCCCCGGCATGCCATGCTGGCCAGCCCTGCCTGTAGCAATAGAGACTGGACATGCTGGCACGCACCTTTAATCCCAGCCCTTGGGAGGTTGAAAACAGGAGAATCATTACAAGTCTGATCTGTGTGGTGAGACCCTGTAAACCTTATAGACCCTGTCCTAAACACAGAAAAAAAAATTCTATTGGTTTATTGAAGGGAATACTTAGTATTTAATATAAAAATTTGACCAATTTTGCATGTTTATATCTAGTAATCTGAACAAATAATTTGAAGGTAACAGTATGCATATAACAATCAAAATGAGTTCCTATCATCATGCTTTGGAATTCTATATTGTGTTCAATATTTTTATTCTCTTTATAAAGAGACATGGTGCATTGGGCATGCACCTAGTCCCCCCTCACAACCGCCTCACTCAGTCAGTGGGGTGAGGGTGATCACAGTGTATGAGCAGGGACTGAAGTATGAAAACTGACTGAGTAAACTTCTCCATGGGTCCAAGGACAGTGTGCTGGCCCAGGACATAGGTGGAAGCCTCTATCCTCCTCCCAGGAGGTCTTGGCTGATCTTTGACATCTGATCTGTGGAGATCCTGACAAGTGGCTGCTGCTTGGAAGGCTGCAGCCAGGGAGGAGTTTCAGGGTGAACACATTGTTCCAGCCCCTAAGTCTACTGTTTCCCAAGCCCTGGGTGCAGACTGACTAGGTTCCAGCCCAAGACTGGAGCACTCGTGGAAAAGACACTGCTCAACTGCCACTGCTTGGGCCACTGAATGACACACAACAACTGTGAAGTGGATTCTAGTGGCCTCTTACACAAAACACAGAGATTAAGCTAGCAAGAAATTCACATTGGTTTACACATGCACATGGTACAATAAGCCAGGGCCACAAGCTGAGGAGATGAACAGGTTTGGTGAGATCCTAAAGATTCTAGGGAAACTAAAATTCAGAAAGATAAATATCGTTCAGAAGAAGTTGAAAGCCCTGTGTCAGATTTGAAACAAGGCAATGTTGGGTTCTTTAAAAAGTATAATATATAACTCTATACATATATAATCAAGAGCCCCAGGCCATCAGCGAGAGACCCAGAGAGCAGAACACAGGCACCCCCATGAGTGAGACTCTCTACTGAGCCCCCCATGAGCCCTGCAACTCCCCAGAGCCACCGCCCCCAAGCCCGCCGAATGAGTGAGAACTTCTGAGACTCTCTCAGCCCCAATCCACCCCAGCCCGGCCCGGTGATCGTGTGGGAAAACTTCCAGCTTCACCCCCCACCCTAGTCCTCTGGCAGCAAGTGTCCCTCCTGAAAGACCTCTGAGCGAGTAAGAACTTCTGAGACTCTCTTGGCCTCGATCCAACCCAGCCTGGCCAGCTCCCCGAAGTCCCTGCCCTCAAGGCTGCCAAGCAAGTGAGAAGTTTTGTGACTCTTTAGGCCCCCGATCTTGCCATCATGGCACAGTGAGTGTGTGGGAGAACTTCGGCACTCCCCAATGATCCCCGGGCCAGGGGCACAACAGAAGGGAACCACAGGCTCACAGATGTGCCAGAAGGGATGCACCAAAAAGAAGCCGAACATGACAGCTAGATCCAGGCCAGGCATAACTGGATAAATTCAAACTTAATAGATCGGTACCCGAATCTCATTAGGTGCTAAGGTTATAACTGCACTAAAACTCTACATCAAAGGTCAGAGGTCAGTGCTATACAAAATGACAAGGACAAGGAGCAAAATGCAATCTCAGGCCTCGAGCCCACACATAATAAGTACAAAGGACATTAGCTCAGCTGAAATGAATGAATTAATAGAATCCGAAGCAAAGAAACAACAGCAGAAAGGTATAGAGGAACTCAGACCAGAATTAACACCTGAAATAAAAAAAAAAGAAATTCTTGAATACATAGCATCTGAAGTAATGGATCAAATCAAGAAACATATGGGGGAAACCCAATGCCCACCCAGAATAAGTGCAGAGAACACTAGTTCAGCTGAAACATATGAATTAACAGTGTCACAAGCAAAGAAATGACAGTAGAAAGGTAAAGAGGAACTCAGAGCAGGAATAATTTCTGAAATAAAAAAGAAATTCTTGAAATCATAGCATCTAAAGTAAAGAATCAAATATGAAAATATATGGAGGAAACCCAATTTGGAAAAAACTCTGCAGCAAAAGAATTCATAGCTACCTCTAAAGAAGACATTGTTAAAAAATAGAGGAGATTAGAAATATGACAGATTCCTTGAATGAGCAAAGAAACTGATTGCACGAAGCAGAGTCAAAGAGATATAGAAGAACTTAAAATCTCAACCACAAATCTACAAAACCGTTTGAGTGAAAGTGAACATAGTTTCAGATCTTGAAGATTCTGATGCACCTAGTGAAAAGGTGAGAAAGGATGTCTTAAAAACAACTAGGATGCAGGAAAAAATAATATATCAACTGCAAGACCATGCCAAGATAAACAATGTGAGACTAATAGGCATCAATGAGAAAGGAGTCAATACAAATGATATAAAAAGAATATGTGCAGAACTAATAGCAGAAAACTTCCCCAATATGAGGAAACAATCCAATATTCAGGTAACCGAAGCATACAGAATGCCAAACAACTTCAACCCAACTAAAAACACACTGAGACATGTTGGTCAAGATCCCAGAAATCCAACACAAGAATAATATAATGAAAGGTGCTGGAGAAAACAAGCAGATCACATCCAAAGGAACACCCATCAGAATTACAGCCAACTGGTCTACACAAACCATGAAAGCAAGGAGAGCATGGAGCACAATACTTCAAGTCCTCTATGAAAACAAATTCCAGACCAGACTTTTATACCCTGCAAAACTCTCTTTCAAGATTGATGGAGAAGAGAAAAACTTCCCTGACAAAGAACAACTAAAGAATTTCATGATGGCAAAGCCATCCCTACACAGGCTGCTGAAAGATGTTCTAGAGAGGGACCGCAATGACCAGAACTCCATGAATGAGAACAGAAGGAACCCACTAAATAGGGTAAACAATTAAATACAGAACGAAAAGGAGTAAACAACAGCAAGTAAATATCATGACAATCATAAATCAACACATTTCAATTATAACCATCAATGTAAATGGACTAAATTCACCAATTAAGAGAAATAGACTGGCAGAGTGGATAGGGAAACAAAGCCCAACAATATGCTATATACAAAAAACACGTTTAACTCAAAAAGACATTCATAGGCTAAAAGTCAAAGGATGGAAAACAATACTACATGCCCCAGCACCTCACTAAAAAGCAGGGCTAGCAATTCTGTTCTCAGACAGTCTGAACTTCAAGCCAAGAAGGATCAAATGAAATAAAGAAGGCCATTATATATTGCTTAGGAGAAAAATTCAAGAGGAAGAGGTAACACTCATAAATATCTATGCACGAAACACAGGAGCACCCAACTATATAAGACAAATCTTAATGGACATGAAAAATCTAATATCCAAGACTTAACAGGAGACCTTAACACCCCCTTACCTCAAAAAGATAGGTCAACCAGACAAACATTACCAAAGAAGTAGCAGAACTGAACCAGAGCTTGGAACAAATGGACCTGGTGGACATATACAGAGTGTTCCACCCAACTACACACATTTTTTTCAGCTGCACACAGTTATTTTCTAAAATAGACCACATATTAGTCCATAGATCATGCTTAAGTATATGCAAGAAAATAGAAATTATCCCATGCATATTATCTGAGCACAGTGCAATGAAATTGGAAGTAAACGACAAAAGAAACCAGAAAAACTCTCGAAATACATGGAAATAAAACAACATTCTACTCAGCAGTAAATGGGTCACAGATGAAAATAAACAAGAAATTCAACAATATCTACAATTCAATGAAAATTCAACCACAACTTATCAGAATTTATGGGATGCGATGAAAGCAGTTCTCAGAGGGAAAATTATAGCTATGAACTCACACATTAGGAAAACACAATGGGAACAAATAAACACCCTTATGTTGCAACTCTGACATCTAGAAAAGGAAGAGCAAACCAAACCCAGAGTCCAAAGATGGGAAGAAATCATAAAGATTAGAGCAGAAATTAATTCAATTGAGATGAAGAAAACAGTTCAAAGAATCAACGAATCAAAAATCTCATCCTTTGAAAGACTAAATAAAATTATAAGCCCCTAGCTAACCTCATCAAAAAGAGGAAAGAAAAAAATCAAATACAAGCAATAAGGAATGAAAAGGGTGAAATCACCAGAGACCCAGTGGAAATTTGGAAGATTATCAATAGCTACTTTGAAAATCTTGCCGGGCGTGGTGGCGCAGGCCTGTAATCCCAGCACTCGGGAGGCTGAGGCAGGAGGATTGTTGTGAGTTCGAGACCAGCCTGAGCTACAAAGTGAGCTTAAGGCCAGCCTGAACTGCATAGTGAGACCCTGTCTCAAAAAGACCAAAAAAAAAAAAAAAAAAAAAAACTTTACTC
>PVKA01043259.1:6602-16965 GCA_004027165.1 Ctenomys sociabilis | reverse complement strand
AAAAAAAAAAAAAAAAAAAAAAAAAAAAAAAAAAAAAAAAAAAAAAAAAAAAAAAAAAAAAAAAAAAAAAAAAAAAAAAAAAAAAAAAAAAAAAAAAAAAAAAAAAAAAAAAAAAAAAAAAAAAGAAGTGAAAGTGAAACAATTGAGATACATCGAAATAATCACTGGGTTAAACGCAATGCAAAGCATTTGGAGACATTTACAAAGTAAACTTAAAGGGATATAAGATAAATAGAACAAATACAATTATTTCAAAACTAGAAATAAGAGATGTAAAAATGAAACGTTGAATTCAGGGAATACTAACAAAAAGAAACTTAACATCTGTCCTGAGAATATACTTAAAATCAAAATCCAGTATTATGTGTACAGAGTAAACAATAGAATAATATATTTTTACTTACAGAAAAGAGTGTATAAAATAAAGCAAAATATTTAAAGCAATGATTGAGATATGTGAAGGAATTCTCAAATCTACTTCCATAGTAGGAGATGAATATCTTACCTCTTATACAATTTGAAACTGGAAGATATTTTTTAAATCTAATTAGGAGCAAATCCAATTATCATCTGTAAAACCTTGAACTGTATAACTAGATAATAAATTTCTCAAAAGAAATTGAACATGACTGAAGTTGATAATACTCTGGTCTTATGAAAGTGTCAACAAGCTTCCAAAAAATAGTGTGATACAGAGTACGTACTCCTAGTAATGTACTTAAAATACAAAGGACTTATGAAAATATATTGGGAAAGTAAGTTGTGCATCAGAGTAATGTGTGTGCTGAGGAAAAATATCAAAAAAGTTTTAAAATTATAATTAGAAAGTGATGTAATAAAAATCCATTGACAAACACTTTATTTCACCAGCAATCTGGTTTGTTAATAGAAACATTCTGTAAAATTTTGCTTCCATTCATGAACTCCATGTCTGGCTGGGAACAGGGCTAAAGCCATCTTCCCCAGAATCATGGAACAAATTAGCTTGTGAACCACGGTACTGTTGTATATTGAAATTGTGCTGTACATCTAAACCTGTCTTCATCTTAATTATTGCTCTGCTACAAAAATGACTGAAATATACCTTTATTTAAATGTGAAAAATAATACCAGAATAAACTCAGGGAAAGTAACAGACTGCAGATTATAAAGATACAAAATAAATAGAGATAACAGAAAATGAATTTAGAAAACAAAGTTTGTGAAAATAAAAAAAATTCAGGGTAGAGTTAAACAGAAAGAAGGACAACTTGAATGGCTTGATAATTCCAATTCTAAATGCACAAGGAATTTTTAAAATGAGAATATTCTTATTTTTCATTTGCTGTATATGCAATGACTCACAAGTCTGCTGGGTGACTGGGCAGTTCTGCTCCTGCGATCAGTACTTAGCTGGGCCTGCTCGTGGCTCTCCTGAGAGGTCGGTTGCTATCTGGCTGGAGTCCAGTGCCAGCCTACGTTAAGAGAGCGTAACTCTTTTCCAAATGTCTTTCACATCTCTCTAACAGACTGAGATGACATGTTTTCCTGGCAGTGGCAGGAGCCCAGAAAGTTTATAGAAACATGTAAGTGGTTTCCACATTTCTGCTTGCATTTTAGGCCAGACCTACTCTCCTGCTGACCAAACCATGTCACATGTCCAAGGCACATGGAAACCTGAAAACTTGGAGAGTTTTCCTTCTAAATTGTCTGCCTCAAATATTATGGACACACTCTACTATTTCATTGGAAAACTAAATGAAATGGAAAAACTCCTAAAACACTATCAATGACTATGCAGTCCTCATGGTGGGTTTGTACAACCTGTGGATCTTGCTTTCAGTGCCTGTACCAGACCCAGGCAGTGGGAGTATAGAAAAAGAGTTTTGCAGTTTACAGCAATTTAGAAGAGTATAAAAAGAGTATAAATTGTATAACCCATTAAAGAAATTTAATTAGTAGTTAAAAGTCTTCCTGCAAAGAAAATACCAGATCTAGACTCTTGAGAAGGTAAATGTAATGTTTTGGGGATTCTGATTATTACACATTGATATATACATATGTATATATCGATGTGTACATAGCAATATATACATATTATATATTCCTAGAAAGCTAGAGGATACTGCCTGACAGTTTATAAATCAAGAATAATTATAACAGAAAAAGCAGTTAAAGGTGTTTGCAGAAAATAAACTAACTCTATAGAGACTGAGTGATTATTAAATACTCAATGGATTTTTAATATGAAAGAACAATGATTGCCATTGCATAGAACAAGCAAAAGATTACTTAACATGTATCCTGACATGATGGTTTACAATGGGCTGAAAGTCATTTATTTAAAAAGATACAAAGAACTATTGCTTCAAGACTAATTGTAAAATAATAATAATAATAATTCAGTTTTGTTTGAACAAATAAAGCAATGCCAGAGTTATCTGATATCTTTAGAGCTGTCTTCTATCACTTTCGTACAGGTGAATCAGCCCTGTAGACTTTATTTTGGCAAGTCCTGTGCAAGGCCTGCACTGTTGGATTCCTTAGGACATCACAGGGCTAACTAAAACATAATCATGGGCCCCAGAAAGCACTGTTGTTCCAGATTGCTCCTCAAGATCACAGTAGCTTGTCAAATGAAAATGGTAGTAGTAGCTTTGGTAGTGTTCTAGTGAGAAGAAAAACAAACAAACTAACAAAAAAAAAAAAAAAAACAAAGGAAGTTTCTAAGATTATAAGCAGTAATACTGCTTATGTTGAGACTTGGAAAGGAGCACGGTTCTGTACATTTTTGTCTTAGTCCAGCCCTCTGAGCCACGTGCCTCATCATGAGCCTTTCATCTGTGATAGCCCCTGACAAGACCGGGCTCTGTGCCATAAAGGGTGTGTGGCTGAATGTGCCTGCTGTGGACAGCAATGTGTCTAGTGCACGTTTCCACTTCTCATCAGTTGCACCTGGCCAGAATCAAAGTCTTTACCTAATATTTCATATCAGGTCCCAGAAGTTCCCTCCTCGTGCATGCAGGCCCATTAGCACATCACAGGCCACTGGACTGGCCTCAGCCTCTCCTCAGTGGATGACAAGGAAACCTTACATACAGGTAGTTATACTCAGAGGATGAAATAAGGGGTCATCCCTGTGTTTCCTTTTGCTGCATTAAAAATTTGAATCGTATGATTCATCTTTGTTTTGACTGTTATTACCTCCAAATCCTGTCCTATCGTTTATTGCTCTTCCTATAAAGAGGTCAACACACCAAGATGAAGATGCATGCATTAACACTGTCTACTGGAATTTGCAACATTGCTGTCTTCAAAAGACAAGCTGGGAGATCAAGAATAACAACCGAAACTCACCACAGGCTTGTATTTTGCCAGACACTGTTAATGGTATTAACCCAACCTTTACAAACATACAAATAATATTCTTTGATTATCTAATTTTTCAGATGAGAAAAATGAGGAAAGATTTAAATAAATTATTTACATGAAAATATACTCTTCAGTATTCCTAAAATAGTTCATTTTTTAAAAAATACCAAACAATATTGTTTTACCTTAGAAATATATGTACAAATTTCATCTCAGTGAGAATCTGAATTGCCAAAACATGTGCGGATCTCGTCACAGTTTAATAAGCTTACCAAGGTTTAGTGTGTGATCTTGTGAAGCAAACTGACACCTGGTAGTGCTCAAATGTGGACTTCTAAGAATGTAGCTATCTCCACGTAGAAAACAAGCTCTGTTTCACCAGCCCCGGGAAACTTCTAAACTGTGTGAGAAGGCATTGCTTATTTTCATTTAATGCACCACACAACAATTTTCTGAAGGTTAAATGTTACATTTTTATTTTATTTTTCAATGTCAAAAATATTTACACAGTGTTTTAATAGTGTGATAATGGTCAGAAATAAATTTTAACATAAGCAATAAAGTGATTATGAAAAGGTGAATTCACTGTGCAAATTTGCCTATTTATTAAAAAAGTAATAATTTGATTTCATTTAGAAAACATGTACTGACTCCTATTTTTCTATCAGGAGTAAGCAAAATGCTGTAAAAAATTAAGGGCTGTCCTTAAAATTAATATTTTTTTGTAAAATCACCTGACATGAGATGGAGCTGCATTAGCAGGGCTTCAAAGGACTGAACCAGTACCTTGAGTGTATGACAGTGATGGATTGGGTCATAGATTAGTTTACACAAGCAGCAGGCCACTGGGAGTTTCCACCATGGCCATCTTCAGGCTGGAGAGCCAGAGAAACCAGCAGCTGTTCCGTCCCAGATAGGCCCAGAAGCTGCTTAGTCCAAATTTGAGGGCGCCTCACAAAGTTAGGAACCCAGAGTGCTGCCCCAGCCAAAGTTGAAGGCCTGGCTGCTCCTCGGAGTGTGCTCCCATGTGAGTCCACTCTGAGTAACAGAATCTGGAGTTTGATGTCTGCAGGAGTTTGATGGTAGCAGTGAAAGACATCTGCTCAAGAACTGAGTTTGTCCACATGTGAGGGATTATATTTCACTCATTTGTAAAACAAAAATGCTAAAATTAGAAATAATGGGAGTACTTTCTCCAAATTTATATTTTTATGTGGTGTTTTTGCAGTTCATTTTCCATTCTACTGTAGAATCTTGAATAGCCAAATATAATCAGACGTTAGTAATCACTTCATAAAAATGTATGTATGCAGTTTGTATCATACTATTGCAACATGGTGACTTTTGAAGTTGTTTAGTTGTCAAAATGCAGTTTATACAGAAGACACACAACTTACTACAATTTACATTTATCAATATATTCACAGTACTAAGTTGTTTTGGAAAATACTCCAAACCTCACAAACCACATTTTTGGAGACTTTTGGCATGGAAGTAATTTTATTTGCACTTCCACTGAGACATTTACTAAAATTTAACAGTTTACTTGAATAGCTTTAAGAAACTCAAACCAACAAATTAAAAGTTTTGTCAAATGACCATTTTTGTGTAATCAGTGGGGTTAACCGCTGTTAGTTTCCCAGATGTGCTAGGTATTAGATCACTTCAGGAAAGAGCTTGAACAAAGCAGACATTGTAAAAGTTGGTCTTTATTACTAAAAATGGAAAATCTGAAAATTGGAAATTTGACCTAATATTGGCCTTACATGGAAACAAATTCAAACCAGAGCCTGGTGCTGGAAGACGTCATCACACACATATCGAAGGGCCATTATGAAGTTGGGAAAATCACCTCCTGATCTCGATTCCAGGCCTGTGAATGCAGTGTCCAAGGAAAGTCCTAGTTACACGGTTGCTGAAGACATTTGTCAAAAATACGTGCTTCCATGTATCTGCAGATAATAAACGGAAAGAACACTGAGGTAGAGATGGAGCAATGTGTGAAGCCCATCCCAGGTTACTTGCTCTGTGAAACATTTTGATCTTTCAAGACTTCATTTCCAGTTGATAAAATAGAGATGCACGCATTACCAGCTTCTGGAGCAAAGCAATGCTCTTGGGAACAGTGGCCTAAACAAAATGTGGGTCCATCACCAGAACAGTTTTAGTGGCACTGGCCATTGGCCCCAGGAAGGATTTCTATATTGTGTTACTTTGCGAATATTCTATACCTATAAACAGTGCACTCCTTTTTAGAGATTCACCAGCTTGCTGGTGTATTTTGGTATCAGCAAGGACATGGCCATTTGGAGGTCATTAAAAGTAGTGATGAAATGTCAGATCCTGGGTTAGAGAGGGTGAGTGCAGACTTGGAGGTCAGATAAGAACACATGCAATGTGAGCTAGGGAGGTTTGTCAACTAGGGTTCAAAGAGCCAAGGAAAAAATGAAACTGTATTGTGGAACTAGTATCTAAGGAGTACATAAGTGAACCACAGAAAATCAATGTGAATACCTGCATATTCTCTCTCTCTCTCTCTCTCTCTCTCTGTCTGTCTCTCTCTCTCTCTCTGTCTTTCACCCTTCTCCCCTTTTATCTAAACAATTTTAAGAGAAGGAAATTTAAAAAGCTACAAATTAAATAGTCAGGGGGTATTCTGGAAGAACCAAACAAAAAACTGGACTGTCTTAGAACACTTAAAAATATGTATGTTAGAGCAAGACACAAAACCACATGCCTGTAATCCCAGGGCTTGGGAAGGTGAGGCAGGAAGATCACCGCAAGTTCAAGGCCAGCCTGAGCTGGCCATAGTGAGTTCAGGGCCTGCCTGAAACAGCAAGACCCTGTCTATAAAATGAACAAAGTTATCCATGAGGAAGTGTGTCTTGGACAAGGCTGCCACAGAAGTAAACCTTTATTAGGCATATATGGTTTAGAATGACAAATTTCCAGTTGCTCTGGAAATCATTTGATGTGTCACAAATTTCTGAGGCTGATTTTTGTTTTCCTGTGTGCAAGTAACTTGTTCAGTTTCTTTTTTCTATGTATTTATTTGTTTATAACATATTTAGTACAGGATCTCACTACACAGATCAGACTCATAGCAATCCTCCTGTCTTCAACCTCCCAAGCACTGGGATTACAGGCATGCACCACCACACCCCATCTCAGTTGCCTTGTCAGCGTGCCCCAGGGGCAGGGCTGGCACAGTACACCAGGGATCTATTCTACCCTTGCCTGAGCAGGCGCTTTAGTCCACTGAGCTATCTGACCGGCCCTTGTTCAGGCTCTTAGCACAAGAACACTATCTGTTTTAGGGAATGAAAATCAAGCCTACATTGTAGGATTTATGGTACATTTTTAAGGTGGTCGTCGAGAGTGCTAACATCCGCCAGTACAGTATTACTGATTGCTCTCTAGGGGAAGCTGACAGAGCTGGCAAGATGGAGCGTGAGTGGTCACATGGCTAACTCAGAGCCTGCTGCTTTCTGTGGAGGAAGGGGAAGCACCTGTTTAATCATTAAAAAAGCAGCAGAAGTTCTACTGTCAGACTTTTTTTATTTTGTCATAATAGAACCCAGGGCCTTTGCACTGAGCTATATCCTCAGCCTCCTTTTTTTGTTTCCATCTGAGATAGTGTCTCACTAAGTTGTACCAGCAGGTTTTGTTTTGTATCAGCTTTCCAGAGTGCTGGAGCTACAGCCATATGCCACCACAGCCCACAAAGATTTCTAAGTAGTTTGCAATTTAGTTAATTTAGCTTCATATTTCTTTGATGCTGAGGTTCCAGGGTAATTCAGATATAAAATCAAATTGTAATGCTGGCAGAACTGTGGTGCGCATTCTGCTGAGTGGCACAAGCAACGGAGGGAGGAGGGAAAGAAGGGAAATGGGATTTTTACAAGGAGCCAAGTATAAGGAAAAGTAGAAACAGAGCTTTTAGAATGGGAAGGAGAACAAGAGTTAGAGGGAACAGAGGGGGTGGGCAGAGAAGGGCACACGAAAAGAATTAAGACGTGTTGCACATGGTACAAATATCCCACAATAAGTATAATCGTTATGCACTATAAACATGTAATAATAAAAACACTAATAAAAAAGAAATACTCAAAATGAAACCATATGTCACAGGAGCCTTTGAAATAATAGCACTTTGTTTATTCTGCAGTATAATTTCTCAAATCATAAAATAACAATTTCAGATATATCAAAGAAAGAATTTAAGATGGAAAACAGATAAATTATTTTTATCTTCAAAGTGTATTTATCATCATACAATATTCACATTTACACATGTATCACAGCACAGAGCAAATTTCTTTTCCATTCCACAATGCTTTCTTGGGCTGCTTCTTATTCTTCCATTGCTTTATATTAATCTTATTCCCACAGAGCAACACTATACTCAATGGAACTATAGTATGAGTCACATGTGCTATTTGAAGATTTTTTTTCTGGCAATATTCAAAAGGTAAAAATAAATGGGACTATCAATTTTAGCATTTGTACTTTGGATAAAATATTACCATTCCAATATAAAACAAAGATAAAATTATCAGTAAGACATTTTATACTGAAGTAAAATAGAATAAGTCTCTGAAATCCAGTATACACACTTTATAATTTGAACTAATCGCATATCAAGTATTCGGTAGTCACATGTAGGAGTGGCTTTTGCATTAGACAGCCTCTCTGCATTCCACAATGCACCTCACCACTTCCAGAATCTTTCATGATACCATCAGTGACATTAGCACAAAGGAAATTATCATAAAAACGTAATACATTGAACTTAATTTTAAGTATTTCATGGGAATCTCTCCATAGCTTCAACCATGCAAAGAAGCTCTTGTCTTGTTGGCATAGCCTCAGATCATTGTGTAAAGGAACGCTTGTATTTTTTTTTTAAGAAACGCTTCTAGAACTACATAAAGATAGATGGTACCAGCAAAAAATGAAAGAGCCTGAACCCTGGCGCTGGGGATTGAGTGCCCAGCCCCACAAATACTGCTCCATGTGCAACCCTGAATGTGAGCTATTCCTTTTAGCAACATTGACCAAGAAAACCTTGTACTGTGTACCTGGACATAGATGGGCACAGCATTGGCCTTACCTTTGACCCTGGCTTACCTGAGTTAGGATTCTTAGAATCTGAACTGAGAGAGGAAAGGTCACTAAGCAACAACCTTTATCCCTGGAGCTTTAAGAAAAGAGAAAAAAATCTGAAAGCAACTGTTAAGAGCCAGTTATCTCTCTTGCTCTCAAGCCTTTCCTGAAACCATTATGAAGCTAGTTTCTTGACCTGAGGTCTTTAGGCAAAAGTGTCTAAAAGCAAGGGGACACTTCTGTACTGACCATGAACTTCCAAGTTGTGGATCACCATCTCTAACCCAGATGCAAGCCTGAGAGTTTACTAACAATCAAGTATTTTGGAGGCTGATGGAGACCTGTGGGGAAAAATATACCACTAAATATATTTTGCAAAATTCCCAGTGTTACTCAGATCTTAATTTCTTTTGAGATACAATATGATAAGACTACAAGGTGCAGTAATAATATGTAATACTCATCCTATGGTCAAAATGAACAAATGATATAGCATTATTATAATAATATTCCTTATAGACTTATTAGTCATTTTAACCAGGCAGAGGAGGCCTTGTCTCAAATACAAACACTGATCTGGCCCCAACTAACAGTGTTCTGATCTTTATCTTCTTGTTCTCTGCTTATCCCACTCAAGGTTGCATTTTCTTTAACTGTTAGAATTCCTGTGTCATGAATGATTCTGATCACACATGTTAGAATCTATCTTCATTCAAACCTCATTTTCATGACATTGGTCTATATTTTTTGATTTCTATTCACAATGTCTTAGAGTAACAGAATTAGTCTGCTGGAATCTTGGGAAATCTGTGGTGCGATTTCCCAATTTCATGTTTAAAGACACTGGTACACATTTTATTAAGTTCATGAAGCACAGGTTCACGATCAAGACATGAGCTCATTCCATTCTTCACTCCTTACAAGAGCTGACAGGATGCAGATGCAGATGATTTGGGGCCCCACACCCCTCACTTCACAGGCATCCCTGTGCCTCTGCTGTGCCACTGGAGCACACAACTTCCCGCTAGCACCCTGGAACCATGCATGTGTGCTGCTTGGAAGCTTGATCCAGCTGCTTCCTCAGCTCCCTGCACAGCTAAGTCCTCACCTGCAGCATTGGTCCTGTTTTTAAGTTTATTGTTACATTTTAGATATACAAATTAATTGAAATCACCATAGAGAATTTGTACCTGAAAAAATATAACTTCATTCTGTCTCTGTCCCTTCAACTCTTCTTCCTTTTCTTACTTAGAGTTTGTTTCCAACCAGTTTAAATTTCACCTCATATAAATGACCACCTTATCTGACTTCAACTGGCCTTTTTACATAGTGCCTAGCTTCTGGGAACATGCTACACATGCTTTTTTCATAGTTGTTTATCTCCCTCATTTAGCATGTAAGTTCCATATGGGCAGGGACTTCTGCCTATTTTTAATTCACCAATGCAGACCAAATCATAGAATAGACTCCAGCCCCTAATAAAAACTTGGTTAGAATTTTCTGAATGGAGAATGAGTGCATAGATAAAATCTAGAGTGCCCACTTTTGACAGGTGTAGACAAAGGAAGGGTTGTAGAAAGAAAAAATCATCCTGTGTGTGTATAGACAGTACAGTTGGGATAGATAACGCTGTGCTTCTACATAATTCTATGAGAGGCAAGATCTGCACTATTGGTGGTGGGACAGGATATTATATTGGCTTTTAGTGCTATGGTCATCCACTAGGTAAATAATTATTGAATCTTTGATATAATTCAGCTATATAAAAACCTGTAAATATAATATCATGTATGCACCTTGTACAATACCAAAACGTTATGAAAACAGTTTGCAATGTATTATTTCATCGACTCTGTATGGTTATGGTGTTTTGAAACTGTCTGATTGACATTTAGATCGGAAGAGC
>PVKA01043258.1:0-16873 GCA_004027165.1 Ctenomys sociabilis | reverse complement strand
ATTGAACTCAGTTCCTTGTGCTTGCCAGGGAAGCATTTATTCCCCTGAGCCATCTCCCCAGTCCTCTAGACTAACTTCTTTTGGGCAGATTTGTTTTTAATTCATTGAAAGCACCTGGAATTAATTTCTTTCTTTCTTTCTTTCTTTCTTTCTTTCTTTCTTTCTTTCTTTCTTTCTTTCTTTCTTTCTTTCTTTCTTTCTTTCCTTCTTTCTTTCTTTCTTTTTTTCTAGAACCAAAGGCCTTTCATGGTTACAATGCAAACAGACATCCCAGGGCTGTAGCAGAGCAGGATGGACAGGCAGGCATCTTCTGGGGACAAGGAGGCTGTGCCCCTTAGCAGCTGGATGCACAGGACCACACACTTCCCTCCCTGGTACCCAGCATGCAGGAGGCCTCTAGCTTAGCTTACAAGCCCCAGTTAATTGCTCATCAGGGAGCCACTCACAAAAATGTCATTCTTGTCCACACGGGTCCCCATGATCTTCAGGTGAATCTCATCATCCTGCTGAATAACAATGTCCCCATCCACTGTTGTGTAGCAGGGAGGGTTAATCAAACCAGGGAGGGTGAATCAGAATCAAACTCTATCTCCAACCAGATGGAATGTCGAGAAATGAAGCAAGACATCAGCCCAATTTCTGTGAAGATCCCAACCTTGTTGTCCTCAGTGACCACAGCATCCATGACCTCACCTTTAACAGGTAGAAGACAATGGCCGTGTACTTAACTGGGTAAAGGACAAAGCCACGGCCTGGCTGGATCACACCTGCACCAATGTTGTCAGTGGTGGTAACGGCAGTGACAAAGCCATTCTTCCCCATGCAGGTCCCCTCCACCTTTGTGAACAACTTCTACTCCACCGTGTTGAGCAGGTTGAGACCGAAGTAGCATGGCTGCAGCAGAATTTCGTGCTCCATGGAGACATGGTAAAAAAATTTTCATGAAAAATTTTCATTTTTCATTCCCATATAGTCTACAACCACTGCTGCAGCGGCCTCCTGGCTCTATCGTGGAATTTTTTGCAATGTTTACTCAACATTGACACCAGTTCAAAAAGACTGTAACAATGTGGATGCTGCAAGAACTAGGGTAAGGCCAGGAGGCTAGGAACAGTTATTTTTCTTTTAGACAAGCAATTGTTTGCACATTTGTTAAAGCCTGTTGGACTGAATCCTGTAACAAGTTTTATGTAATAAATTTGTTTACAAATTGATTCATACTTTGAATGAAGTAAAAGCTTGCTTGCTATTTAAAAAATATCCTACTACTCTAAATCCTCTTATAAATATAAAAATTTGTTTTGTCAAGTGGATGAGGGAGAGAGACAGAGAGAGACAGGAGAGAGAGAGAAAGAGGGAGAGAGAGAGAGAGAGAAATAGGTTTATTTAAAGTTGTCTATATAACAAGTTGTAAGACACCATCTAAAAAAGTACAGATGTTTGACTTATTTTAAAGAAGCATAGCTTTGGACTCAGAAATTCTAATGGCTAGGAGCTTTGTGACAAAATTGTCTTTCCCAAACCCTGTAAAGCAGTCTTTATCCTGCAGTACATGTCCAGAGGGTACTTGTTCTCATTTCTGCTTTCATCTAAGCATCTCACACGGTGGGTGGAAAGGGAATCAATGAGATCACATTTTTGTTCCCTAGCAGCAGGCTTGAAAATGTTCTGAAAGGAACATTACAGCAGATTCAGGACAAAACTAATCTCAATCATTGGGAAAAACTTATGTTTTTTCTAGTGTCTGTCATTATGTATTTAGAGCAGATGAGGAAACTGAGGTACTGGACAATTAAGTAAATTTCCAAGGCTCCTTCGTTAATAGTTGGCTGAGTCAAGGTTTGTACAATAACAAACCTTAGCGCACACAACCAATCTAATATTTAAAAGGAGATCACCCCTTCATATATGAAGGGATGGATAGATAGATAGATCTGTATGTGTATATTTACATAAATAGCAGACAATTAAAAATAAATACAATAAAATATTCAAATGTTGATAAGTGATATAAAAATGTGTGAATTACTTGTATGTAACAGTTTTAATGTTAATTGCTGTCAAATTGTATCTCGGATATAGTTGACCGGTTTTAGGAGACCAGACATTTGCTGCCTTGATACTGCATAAAAGTTTACAAAGGCTGTAAACAATAGTCCTAAGACCCAAGTTCCTTTATAGCCATTTTTATAGCGTGGAAAAGGAGTGTTTTTTTTTCCACTGAAAATATTTACATCAAATTTCATCATTCTGGCTTCTCATAAAATTAAATGTTTAGCACTACTCGTCCACAACTTACAGGGGAAAAATCAGATTGGAACTAACTATGCTATTCAGTCTAACACAGATTTAATGCTTTCTTTTCCTGTGGCTTTCCTTGTTTATTTCCTTTACCGCTTAGACTCTTTAGATAGAGTATTTCAACTTTGAGGCCTATCCTATCCCAAAGAAGTTTATTGTCAAGAGAGTTCTAGTATTGTATAACAAATACTTAGTCTGTTACAAAGAAATATATAGGTGTTTTCTAATCAGAAACTTTTTAAAAAATTCACAACCCTCCTATATTTACTGCTCTTAATATAATTATTTAATTAATATTAGAATTTTCCTCTCCAAAGAATACATTTTATATCTTTGTCCTACAAGAATTATTTTAAAGATTCATTGTTTAGTACATGAATTTATGAAGGGACAAAGAAGTTGGGAGAAACATCCAGGCACTAAGAACCCTTACCCACAAGAAGGAAGCCTAGGCAGTTGAAATATTTTCAAGCATTTTTCCAAGTATCAGTATGGAAGAATTGCCAAAAAAAGTATATATTCATAGTTCAGAAACCAATAAAAAGTCCTAAGTATAACAAAAAGAAAAGGATATTTGTTTTTATGCATCTCTGAATTCTAAACAAAATGGAAATTATCACTTGGAAGTCAGTAGGCTCCTTTTAAATATATATATTTTTAAATCCTATGATAGGAATATTATTATCTGCTTTATGCTCTTTCTCTTATTTTGCTTATATTCTACTCTATCTTAAATTAGTCTCTGATTGTCTCAGTAGGTGAAGAAGGTAATATGTGTAGGAATCATAGTACTTGGAAGGAAATCTATGAAAATGACTATGTGCTATTAAATTTCTTTCATAACCCTCCAAGCACCATTAATGAGGACTCAGAAGTGCCCAGCAATCAGAACAATAATATAAATACCCACTCACCCTCCTGTGTAGCCAGCATAAACAGTGAATGCAAGTTTTTTGACCAAACAAACATGCTCTCTACTTCCTGCTCCATTAGACGGAAGATGCCAAATGTAGGAGGAAGCCATGAATTTGGCCCACCGAGACAGCCTCTTTCAATGTGCTACTAGTCATAATTCAAGAACATTTTGTAATCATGGTTGACAGCTGCCTTCCAGAAGGGAAACACTGAAACATTTAAAAACATGAGTGTTTGGAAGTAAAGTGAAGCAGCCAAACTGAAGCTTGTGAAGAGGTTTATGGTCCTTGAATATCTACCACCATGTGAACGAAGAGGGAAAAACAACTCAGTTTAGGATCAAATATTTTATAAACTCATTCACAAGAGCCAGGATGTGTTTCTGTGAACCTAGTCTGAAGCATATGTATAAAATGCTCTTCAGATAACTAGCAAATACTTGATCCTCTCTTCTACAATCATCCAACATGAGTATTACTATCTGGGATATTTCTTTTTGTGAATTCCTTAGCTGAACTGATAGTCACTTTTCATTAAACTTTGCATTTATTCAAGCTGCTTATTCTACTTGAAATCCCCTCCTCTTCTTTATTTAATAACGCATTACGTACAGATGAATGTATGGGTTATAACTAGCACCAATAATTAGGTCTTTGTCTTGTATATTATTTTTTTCTTTGTTTGTTGTTATTTTTTGGTACCAGGAATTGAACTCAGGACCTTGGGCTTGCCAGGCAGGCACTGTGCCACTGTGCTATCTCCCTGACCCTTGTGTATTGTTTCCATTAGCACTTCAGCATCAAACACATTTATTGCTGGGTTATTTTACTTGGCATTTCAACTTAAGTATCTATATGGTTTTTGTGCTTAGCTTAATTTCTGACCTAGGGAGCCAGATATTGCTTTAGATCTTAAATATCCACCCCCCCCCCCAAGTAATGAGTTAAGTGGATGGTTGAGAGTTGATTGATTTCTGGAGGGTAATTAAATCATAATGGCTCTACTGTCATGAATGGAAGACATATTCATAATTTGATGCTGTGACTGGGAAGTGAAGGGAACTTTGGAGACATGGCCCAGATGAAGAGAGTACTCATGTGGATGTACTTGTAGAGTCCCTTGAGGACTCTATATTGTCACAACCCCTTCTTCTCTGGTATTTTTACTCATATTTTCTCTCAGCATCCTAGCCACTGTGAACCAGAGGTCTTTGCTCATCCATACACTCCTTTGAGGTCCTAAGAGTAATGAGGCTGGGTGATCAAAGACAGCACCCTCTTAAACTGTGAGTCAAAATAAATTTTTAAGTTGACTCTACCAAGTATTTTGACACAACATAAAACACTAACCTATACCTCTTGCTAATTGTTACAACATCTAGCAATATATTCCTAAGCTTCAAATGAATTAAGAGTGATCAGCTTTCCAATTAATACAACATGCACACTGAATTCTTGGCAATAACATTACAAATCTCCAGCTTTATAAACGCACTATATTCAAAATCGAAAGTCCAACCTGAGGAAAGGAGATTGAAAAGCAATCAAGATACTATATGCCAATTCCCAACATGAATACAATTATGTATCATAAACATACACTGATTTAAAAAATAAAAGTCCAACATGTTTGGCTGTTTTCAAAAGCTATTTTATTTAATGGGACAAAAACTAACACTATATTGGTACATACAAGATCGAAACATATATTTGGAAGTGAACCTTTAAAACAGGCCAAGTTATTATGCCTGCTACTTATACTCTGAATAACTACTATGGAGACAATGCACAATGTATTAATTACTGTAACTCTTCTACTAACTTGTTTTGAAACTCTGTTTTATGTTGTTATTGTTTGTTTAAAATTAAGAAATGCTGGTCAAATTGCTTATATTTATGTAGATAAGAATCTCTTCTAATACTAAAGATAATGCTAAGATATTATCTTTCCCATGAATATCTTGAAATACCTATTTTCCTCCACACTGTGTATAATGCAATCCTTTTTCTGTGACTATGAAATTTTGGTGAATGTCTAATACTAGAAGATACACACAAACAGACTGAGGAAGAGCTTGAAATACATTCAGGTCCTAACTCTATCCTCAGAGCCGTATCTATCAACCATTTCTCATTCCTTATTTAACACTTCATGCTTATGAATCATGGAGAATGCAAAAGCCCTACTAGCTTTGAGCCTGAAGAATGGACAATCATTGTTGCTGAACAGGGAGCTGGAGTAAGCAAAAGATCATGTTAAGTCCATGCTGGCATCAGAAACAAGACTAATTGTAGGGTATTGCAATCAAGGACAAGATACATCTTGTTAGGATCTATTCAGCATCTTAGTAGGACAAAAACTCAGCCTACTGGAGAGTCTAGGACATGTAGTCCCAACGTGAAATGTTGTTCTGGAAACGCTATATCCAAAGACTGCCTCAGGGGAAGTCTTGCATGGATACACTGCACCCATAATAAATACTTTAAAACATAAATGTCTTACATCCTACTCCACTTTTTGTTTCTCAGTATATGCATAAACCAGCACTATCAAAATGACGTGTACCTTTTAGAAGCTCAATGTTAGCAAGTTTTAGAAGAATGAATCTCTTTACAGTAGACTGATTTAGATAATATTTAAATAGTTGAGGTATTTTGTCTCAGCCATTAATGGGATAAGTGAAAAAAGACTATGCTTGACAAATTAAGATACAAAATAAATTTTAAAACCAATTAGCTATGTGGCATGAAAACATTTATAGAAACCTATTCTGATGTGTGGATTCAAATTTACTGTACTCCAATAACTGTATCTTAAACAAATATGGCCTGTGAATTTGTCTAGTTAGCACTGAATGTATTAATTAAACTGATTTGTTAAACTTTGTTTTCATAAAAAATATATTTGATTTAATGGAATTTGGTTCATATTAACTTTCCATTCTCATCCGTTTTCATGATGCCTTGATAATTGCAAGTTTATTGAACACATGAATCATTCTTTCTTCCAAGACTCAATTTCTCTAGGCAAATAATAATTTTCAATATTCAAGTCCTCAAGTTCTATCGGACTATTTGTACCTTAATAATACATTACTGAAATTCATGACTTCTTAGCTATGTAACATAGGCACCGTGTTCTCTGAGATCAAGATGAAATTGAACAGGAATTCCATCCTTTTGATTAATGAATTCATTGAAAGTTTCATGATGTTAGTGCAGATCATAAAAACTAGTTATTGTAATTATTTACCTTATGAAATTGCAGGGCCATTTTATCAAACTGATTTATTAAAGAATCATAACTACCATGAATCCAACAGCTTTTATTTTATAATGTAAATTATTTTATAGTTATAAAACTCAAGCCTCTTTTAGTGTGATGCAGTTATTTGCTCTAAACTGGCAGTGTAATGATGTAGTTTCGCATTGATGACTGTACAGTTAGAAAGAAGGCCTATGAATTACTTTTTATTCCTTGTTTTTTTTGTTTTTCTTTTAGTAAGCAGTCTTTTTTTATACGTGTCTGAAAATGCATGATGTTGAAGCCACCTCGGTGACAGTCATGATCCATCTTTGTATTCGTCAGAGCTCTCTGCGCTCACGTCCTCACTGCTTCCCTCTTCCCTCTCGAAGCTGCTGTCTTCTTCACGGTCTTCCTCATCTCCTGCAGGATTCTGAGCTTCCTCCTTCAGCAATATTTCTTCAATAAGTAAGGAAAACTGCTCGGCCTCAAGATTTTCTGGTTCATAGATGAGGATCGTCTGACATCATTTTTTTGCCAGGTGGTAGTCTCTGCCCATTTTGGCTTTCAGAAATTCAGGTATTAACTCTCATGGGGCATGAATATCTCTTTTAGGGTTACCGTCTTCATCACTGGTGTCACCTTCATCACCACGCGCTGATTCTGACAGCTTATCAGTGTCTTGAAGGCAATAGTCGTTAATCTGCTGCTTCCCAATGACTGCATTTCACTGTGACGTTGCTTCCTTTGGTTGACTCATTACTTTTTTTATAGCATGTCTTCTCTAGATAATTCCTTCGTGGGCAGAGCCTCGGCAGCCTCGGGACACCTATTCTTTGCTTTTGTAACTTGTGTGGTTTGCCTCTGGAGCACCTTTGTCAGGCGCCAGGTAGGTGATGTAAGAGTCCAGCAAAGCAATTTGCTGACATGTCAAATCCCTCTACACAGGGGTACTTTAACAGAGTGAAGGAAAGTCCTCCTTCTGAAGCCTGGCTCTGCCATCCACTGTGTGCAAATCCTTGGCTCAGTCATCTCAACTTCATGGAGCCTCTCTGTTTTTTCCTCTGTCTAACCAAACCCTCAAGGCTGCCTTTGGACCAGAAAAGTCACTATCTGCAAGAGTTCTATGACCTGCCACACAAATGTAAGCTGGTTGGATTAAATTTTATTTACATTCTAACATCTTACCATCAATTTCGTGGCGTAAACAGTAGGGCATTACTATAATTCTGAAGGTCACAAGTCTAACTTGAGTCAGTAGGCTCTATTCCTTTCTGGAGCTCTCATGAAGGATCTGTTTCCTTGCCTTTTCCCGTTTGTAGAGATTATCAGCATTTTTTAGTTAGAGCTCTTTCCTTTATCTCGGCAACAATGGTATTTTTCTCTTTTTCTTCATGCTTCACATAGCACGCTTTTTTCTCTCTCTCTCTCTTTCTCTTTTCTCTCTCTGATTATTCCTGGCAAATGTTTCTTCTTTTAAGTATTCACATCAGTAATCTAGGCCCATCCACGTAACCCATAATAATGTACCATTTAAAATTCCTTAATATTACTCACATGCACTCATCCCCTGTAAGGTAACATACTTACTGGCCTTGACTTTTTCTTTCTTTCTGGTTTTTTTTTTTTTTTTTTTTTTTTTTTTTTTTTTTTTTTTGGTGGAACGAGGAATTGAACTCAGACCCTTGCACTTGCCAGGGAAACACTTATTGTACTGAGCCATCTCCCCAGCTCTGGCCCTGACTTTATGACATGGATGTTTTGGGAGTTCTATTATTCTTCTTACTACACTAGGTATCATTGTTATTAAACAAAGGCTCATCTAAGCTTTGCCCAATAAACTTCCTCTACTCAACTGAAATTTTTCTCTGTAAATATTTATGTATATGGGTTGATTTAAATTATATTTTGTTGACAGGTTGATTTATAATTGCACTAAGCCTGCATCACACACTCCCTTCTGTCTCAATGAGTAATTAGATTCTTCTTATATACAAGTTTATGAATACCTAACTA
This sequence comes from Ctenomys sociabilis, assembly GCA_004027165.1. Taxonomy (NCBI): domain Eukaryota; kingdom Metazoa; phylum Chordata; class Mammalia; order Rodentia; family Ctenomyidae; genus Ctenomys; species Ctenomys sociabilis. The sequence goes on along the minus strand of PVKA01043258.1, from coordinate 8,398 downwards.
GTGGACAGTGGAGCAAGTGGATGAGTTGGTGATCTTAGATTTTTCCTTTAGTTAGCTGTGTGACTGTGCTTAGATGTCTCTATGCCTCATTTTCTTACTATGAACCAATATGATTCTATAGTCAGTAATCTGTGTTTATGAGAATACAAGACATGTGCATAAAGCTTTACAGTCAGTAGGAGGCTTAGTGCATCTTAGACAGCTATAAGCTTCATCATAATCTTTATGCATTTAAATGTAAGAGACTTCCTCCTACATTTGAGTTTGTTTCCAAAGTATATCAATAATAGCCTTTCACAGGAAATGACATGAGGATTTTCTCCTTGAAGTAGGAAAATGTTTAGCAATCTATTTCAAGTTAAAATCATCCTGAGTCTTCTCATACCCACTGTTGAATTATCTGTCCCTAGAGATCTTCCATTTCCACTTGTGAATTATCTTCTCCCATTTCTATTTTTCCGGACACTACTCTCTGACTTGGAAGCAATGCCCTGCTATTATGATCTGCAAACAGAAGTAGGTGCACAGGGGGAATAAGTCCAGGTCCATCTCTAACGAGCTTATTCAACCACTTAGTTAACCAACCCACTGACCATCAGATCATTTTAGCAATTATCTATAAACTTAATAATTTTACTTTTATTATCCTTTAAGTATAAAGGAGAATTCCACTTCATATTTTGTCTTTAACCCCAATCAATGGCATAAAATCAAAACATCTACAACACAGTTATGTCCCTAAGATGTTTTGCAATTTATAATTGGATGAGTTAGGGATAAACTATTCTATGGTTGTCTATACAATGGTATAAAACTTAGGGCTGTGGAAACTTAAAGTAGAAGCCATCCTCTTGAAAGAGAAACCTTTCTAATGCTTTTTCAGATCCATTTATGTCTAAGGGCTCTACAGACAAGCACACTGTAGGATCTCGAGAAGGCCACAGTTACTTCAGTGATTTCAGTCCTGTCTGAGGATGCTATTCATTACCTTTCTTTTGTGGGAGCACTTTGCAGAGTAGAAGCTTTCTTTGGTAATGTCTGTTCTCCTCTATCAACGCCTCCCAGTACAGAAACAGCTCAGACCTTGTCAGTTTCTCCATTATAAATTCTCATTTTCAGCACTTTAGAAATCATCTATAAATATTCACTTGTGGTAGGATGAGATTTGACAGGATTTTTACAGTGATCACTTTTAAGGAATTATGGAACTGAATTGTATTTTACAGTTGACATGTTAGAGAAGAGACAAAATGAAAAAATCATGTGGATGGGGCAAAATGAGTTATTGGAAATTCACAATTGAGCCATATTTTCATAACATAGAATAATTGCTCAAGATTTTGACAGAATCAATGAAAACTCAAAAATATTTTTGATGAGAAACATAAAAATAAGTAATTGGGACTGTATACATTTTTAGTGTATATTTCTGAATATAATCTCTCCCACATTGTCAGAGCACACTTTGTTTAGGTGTCAGAAACCATCTGTAAACTAAAGAAGGATTATTCTGCTGTGGTTTGCCTATCACCCAACTTCTTCAACAAATCTTGGCCATACCTGCCACAGCAAACACACAAAAAAAAACAAAGATGCACTCTGGAAGGAGGAAAATGAACACATAAAACACAAAACTTTGAAGAAAAAAAAACAGACATGTTGGGGAACATTCAGTATGATTCTTTGTCTACCAAACAGCCAGTTTATTTGATGATAACATCCAGACACTGTGATCAATTTTTGGTTTTTAAACAAGAAGGCAAAAGCTATTCTTCAAATGCATGTCTTTTTTTAATGCATAACTTTTGAAGATTAAGAAAGAAGTGGAGAATGAGGGGGTTATTCAGAAGAGCAATAACAATGGCAGCAAACATAATCTAGGCAGTAGTGTGTGCAAAGAAAGGCTTTTCAGACATCAAATATGTTTTCTTTAATTAAATGAACAAAAGGGAGAAGAAAAGAAAGGCAAGCTATGTTCAAAGAAACCTAGATAAAACCATGTACTTCAAAAAGCAAGATTTCTCTAAATGGAAAACAAGACACATAAAAGACAGTAGAAAACATACATTTCCAAGTAGGATAAAGTTTATGTTGTATAAAATACTATCAAAACAAAGTAAAATATTTGAATGCATATAGTATACAACATTTCAGCACCTCCCAGTGGGAGCGCTATCATTAACTAAAAGTTTTTGACTCACATTAGCACTTATAAACCTATGTGCATTGGATTCTTATACACATATTATTATTCAGGAAGGGAGTTCCATAAGCCCCATTAATTTCACAGTGAAAGCCTTCACCAATCATGATATACAGCAAGTGGTACAAAGATATTTGGAAGGTGCTTCTTTGCCAGCTTCTGGAGAGAAAACATTGCTACCTCTATTCCTGGGGCCAGCTTTATTGCACTGAGCTGGGCAGAGGTCTGTGGATATCACTGGTACATGAATGCAAACAAATTAAAATGACTGGACTCTCATTTAACTTTCACTAACAATTACTTGTTTCAAAATTTAACTAAATGTACTTTCTTTTTGTTTTAAGATATTCCTAATCAATTGTTGAGTTTTGTCCCAAGCAATTTGATGGTTTTCAAAAGAGACTCATAAAAAAATGAAAAATAATATACTTGACAAGGATTTCTCTAGCTAGTAGAAACACCTTCAACTCTGAGGTCACAGCCTGTAGAACACCTGGATAGCTTGTCACTCATTCATAGAGTGTAGGAACAGCCTATGTGGTAACCCTTTCTTCCACTTTGGCTGCAAGAGGCATATGCAAATTAAGGGATTACCAATGTCATGGTGGAGTAACTTATCATAATATAGATTTTTTTTTTCAAATCTTGCTATGAGATAAGAGGTTTTCCATCAGCAAACATACCAAAAGATAGGTTTGATAAAACTTATTGTTTCAGACAGAATAGTGGTTACAGAAGATGAATTTCAATTGGATTTGTTGTTTATGTGTATGAAGAAGAAAGTTTCAGGCCTTCAAGTGATTCATGTAAGGACAGCAGTCTCACTAAACTACATGGAACTTAAGCATAAGCAATCACAAAAATCTATCATTCATTATTGATGTCAGTTGATTACTTCATAAGCCCACTGCATTTCTATTGCCCCGATGGATAGTTTATACTTCAGCCATCAGGTAATTTTTTTTTTTCCTTTTTTCTTTTGATTCTCAAGAAAATACCTTATCAGAAACATTTTTGGGGTACTAAACAATGGTAGAGAGAAAATACGTGAATGAAGTTTATTGTTACAATCAGAAAAAAATGTTTTGCCTTGGATGTTGATATGAAAAGGAGATTGCTCACGAAGTTAACAGTTTTGACATTCTAGTAGAAAATACCATCATCGTTTTTGGTCTCAACCTCTTTTGATTCATATTTATCCTAAGCAAGGGCTTTCACCCTTTTGTTTGTTGTTAAATTCAGTGAAGCATTTCCACTACACAGAAAAAACTTTGGAAAGGAAAGTGTGAATCAAAAGTAAGAAATTTCCAGCAACTCAAGCTAGAATACTGGGAAGTGAAGAGTCAAATGTACAAAAACATTCTCATCCTCCACTTTCCTAGCTTTGCCTTTCACTTCCCATTGCTTCCTGTTGAGTTTACTATTTAACTCTTGCTTATAATTTACCTTTCTCCATTTCTGAGGCTGTTCTTGTTTCTTATCCATTTTAATCATTGCATCTGCTTTCTTTTGACTAAGCTCTGTACTTTTTGTGCCATTTCGCCTATTAAAATTGTCAAGATAATTTTTTTAGTACACCACAGCATTACGTGTCCTTGCTGAAGGCAATGGAAGGACATTTCTTTTTATTGTTGAATCATTTCATTTCATATCTATTGTATTTTGTTTATCTTTTAATCAGTGGATGAGTAATTCTTTTTAATATTACAAATAATGTTGCAACATTTACCAGTGAACAAATATTTGTTCAGAAACATATTCATTTCCCTTAGTTATATACCTACAAGTAGGCTGTCTACGTCATATACTGACTATGTCCAGGTGACTGAGACAATGCCAGGTTATATGGTTGCTATATTGCAGAGACCCATGAGCAATCTTTGAAGAATTTTTCATAGATTTGACAATACTTATTGGTTGTCTTTTTTATTATTGCTATTAGTAGTGGATGTGAGCTAGCATATCATGGTTTTTTATTTGCATTTCCCTAATGGCTAGTAATACTGAGCATCCTTTTATTTGCTTTCTTGGTATTTGTATATCTTCTCTAGAGAAATATCTATTTCTTTCAATACTTGTAAATTGGGTCAATTGTCTTTTTATAATTGAGTTATAGGCTTAAACATACAAAGAGCAAGTTCCTTATTAGATACACAATTTATAAAGTTTTTCTTCCACTCAGAGGACTGCTTTTCATTTTCTTGCACATGTCTTTTAAGGCACAAAAGTTTCTAATTTTGATGAGACCTAATTAATTAACTGTTTGCTTTTGTTACCTATACATTTGGGTCATATCTAAAATCTATTATCTAATCCAGGCTCGCAAAGTTTTATGTCTATATTTTACTCTAAGATTTGTATAGTTCTAGCTATTTCAATTAGCTCATAAGTCTATATTTGGTCATTTATTTTTATTGAGACATAATATTTTTAATCATTACATAATGTTATGTTAATTAAATCAATGAATAAATGTGTAATAAACAATAGCATTTCTACCTCTTCAACCGTTAAGTATTTTTATGTGTTGTAGTCTTCTTTTCCAGTCATTTTGAAATATGTTATAGATTATATGAACCAGTAATATCCTTTCTGTGCTAAAGGAGAACCAGAAATAATTCCTTCAGTAGGAGTTTCTGTTTGCTCTTTATTGAATTTCTTTTTGCCCTTCCAAGCCTATAGTGAGCTCTATTCTATTTTATCTTCTACAATTTTGTATTATAGGTTTCTACAAATGAATTAGAACATGAGTATTGTTTTTCTGTGTCTGGCTTTCATCCTTTAATATAATGAACTTCAGTTCCATCCATGCTGCTGCAAATGACATTTTATTCTTTTATAGCTGGATAGCATTTAATTCTGTAAATATTCTTTGGCCCATTTGAGTTTTTTATTTCATAACAGTGTTTAGTTTTATTTATTTGCATTTGGCTTATTGAGTCTCCCAACACATTTGATTTCTCAGAGTTAGTATTTCTCCCACTGAATTTTCTTGGTATCCTTAAAAAACTCAGTTCTACACTTAGAGTGAGTTGATTCAAATCTGACTAAGCTCCATAATTTCTTTCAGAACATTCAACTGATTTTCTCTCCTTTCCTGGAAGAGTCCCTTTCACTGTGGACACAGATTGTTGTAGGCTTGGCCCTGTTTGGTTCCTCAACTAACCTAAATCACAATAGAAAGTATTGACTCATTCCTTTGAACAGTCAACTCCCAATTAAAATTCAAACTTACGTCTACTTAGTGTCTCAAGTCCTAGGACCTTACAGTCACTGCTTTTTCCTATTCTCTGATGATGATGGCTAATGAGAAAATACCACATCTGTACATCTGCTGACTGACTCATTAGTACTGATGAATCCCCATCATCAAAAGCAAAATCTATTTTCTAAGCTACCCTTTAAAACTCATGTTTAGTCTAATGATTTAGATGATTCATGAACTCTGAAAGCACAACACTTAAACTCAAGTTCAAGCCTGATAATTGCTAGGAATCCCACCTATGGTAAGTTACTTAAATTTAGAACTTTACTTTTACTTTCTTTCTGTTGGAATCCACATATGCATGATGTATGATTAGTTTAGGGGGTGCAATGAGAATTAAATTAGAAAAATCCATGTCACACATTAACATGTGATTAATTAATACTTCATGTATATTTAGTGGTAACCACTATCATTCCATCTTCTCTCTTTCTGAAATACTTCTGTGTCCTTTTGGACATACCTGATCATCAAGATGAGTCATAATTTCTTCCTCTAGAAATGACAACCAAAATTCCCATTATCTGAGGAATGGATGAAAAAGACGTAGTGTTTTTATACAATGGAGTATCACTCAGCTATGTAGAATATAAATTTGAAGACTCCTTATATAAGTGGATGCAACTTGAAGACATAATCATAAGTGAAATAAACCAGACCACAAGTATAAATATCACATAGTCTCCCTAACGTAAGAACTCAAAAGAAGAAATTAAAATTGAAAAATATAACACTTCTAAATGGAAAGCGAGAACTTGAGGATTAAATAATGAAGACAGAGCAAGGAGAAAAGTTAGGAAACATGGCAGGGGTAAAACCATATATTTATGTACACAAAATGGTTAAGGCAATGGTCCTAAGAATCTCCACCAGGTTTTTGAAACTAGCAGTTAATAGGTAGATTTCTCACCCTGACTAACTATATATGCTGATACCTGTGAACTAAGCAACTACATTGAGGATAGCAAAGTGTAATACTAAAACCATGCTTGGAATACCTACCATTCTGGTCTTCTAAAGGCATACTGCTTCTAATGTTATATCAATTATTTCTAGACTTTCTCTCAAGTAAATGTTTGTTTTTAAAAAGATAATAAAAGAAAGTAAGAGACAAGAAAAAATGTCATAGGATTGTCTTGCTACAGCGTTGTATATGGTTAGAATTCTAAATTTCTGTGTAAATATGTATAATTGTTTTATCACATTCTATAGGGATTTAAAATTTGGAATAACAATGATTATTGGAAAACACCTGTACCACGTTATGTTTAAGGCATTTGATATTCAGACATATAATAATGTTAAGCTCAAATTCCTATGCTATAGGGTAATAATATCATTAAGCTTCTCTTCTGGAGGGTTAACAACTAAAGTTTGCAGGCCAAAAAGTTACGAGAAAAAGAAGGGCTCTAAGGATAGCCAATATTTTGGCCCTAGCTCTTCAAAGTCAGTGAGGACTCAAGATGTAAGAGAACCTGTACTGTAACATCCTGTAACTCAATAGTGTCATACATTTTCTGTTCAAGGAGATTATGGGGCCACAGAGGAAAGTGATGATGTAGAGTGTGCCTAAGGAGAATCATTTAGAGAGAAAACATTCTCTCAGGGTTTCACATAGAGCAAATTGGTCAAGCAATAGCTGTGACTCATCCAGATGGCAGGCACTGACAAAAGATCTACAAACTGCTATACACTGTTTCAGGGTAAATCCTGAGGGGATTTGAATGACATTAGCAGATACAAAAGTTACATTTTTTGTTACATAAGCTTTGCTTTATCTTGATATTAACCACCCAGCAGAAAAGTATAACCTTGAGGTATACAAAGTAATGTATTAATATGCTGAACTGTAAAAGGCTCAACTTCTGACGTTGTCAGTTCTGCTGATAACTCACTACTATTATGGACTATTGGACTATATTAGGTTATTTTGCTGACACTTATCTCTGACAAAACCAAACCAAACAGGGGGATATAAATGAAGGACTATTTTGTAGGATAGATATATGGTTACTTTCTCTTAGCTCAATTATAAGAAAGATTTTTACTAATAGTGTTTAAACAAGATATCATATCTGCATCTTGTACTCTGAATAGCTACTATGAAGACAGCAATATGAATGTATTAATTATTTTACCTGTTCTTGAATATGTTTTGAAATTGTCTCATTGGTATTTCATTCTCATTAAAATTAATAAAAAATAAAATAAACAAAATAAATAAATTTCCATGGAGGTGGGGGGAGAAATGACATAGCAAAAATAGCCATACTCCTAAAATTTTTATACAGATTTAATGCAGTCCCACTTCAAATACCATTCACATACTTTAGAGAACTAGAGAAAACGTTCCTAAAATTCATTTGGAACCAAGAAAGACACAGAATAGCAAAGACAATCCTAGGAAACAAGGAAAATCAAGAGGCATCATAATCCCTGACTTGAAATTATACTACAAAATTACTGTGATAAAATCAACATGACATTTTCATAAAAGGATGTCAAATCAATAGAACAGATTAGAAGATGAAGAAACACTCCAAACACATCTATCTTCCTTACTTTTGATCAAAGGGCCAAACAAACATGATCACTAGGGTACAGATAGCTTGTTTTTTAGACAGTGCTAGAAAAACTGGCTTTCCATATGCCAAACAACTAAAACTAGACCAATGTCTATAAACACATACTAAACCTGTGGAGGTGAGCGTGGAGACTCCTCAAAACAGTAGGACTGGAAATCTCATTCAAGCCAGCTATCTTCCTACTTGGAATTTTCCCAGAGGCCCTGAAAACATTGTATCATAGTGATACATGTGTACCTATGTTTGTAGCAGGACAATTTGTGATAGCAAAATCTTGGAAACAACCAAGATGTCCATCACATGAGGAATGGTTGAAAAAGATGTGGTATTTCTATATAATGGAGT
>PVKA01043255.1:0-16865 GCA_004027165.1 Ctenomys sociabilis | reverse complement strand
TGAGTCTCATAATATTGCAGTACAGGTTCTCCTATGTCCTGAGTCTTCGCTGACCTTGAAAGGCTAGGTCCAAAATGTTGGCTGGCCTTGTGGCTCTTCTATTTCTTCAACTCTGACTTGGGATCTTAGGTTGTTAACCATCCAGAAGAAAAGCTGATTAGTATCCTGCAGCATATGCCATTCACTTTGCCTTATCTGAGTTAATTGATTTTACTTGTTGTTGTACAACTCCTTTTGTATTTCTGCTTTTCGCTTGTTATACTAGGGAGACTATATGATATTTACACATGTGTGTCTGGTTTATTTCACTTATGAGTATATGTTCAAGTGTCATCCACTTCAGTATAAATGCTTCAAACTTATCATTCTTAATAGCTGAGTAATACTCCATTATATAGAAATACCACATCTTTTTCAACCATTCTTCATGTGATGGACATCTTCGTTGTTTCCAAGATTTTGCTATCACACATTGTGCTGCTATAAACATAGGTATGCATATATCTCTATGATACAGTGTATCCAAATCCTTTGGGAAAATTCCCATTAGGGAGATAGCTGGCTTGAATGGGATTTCTAGTCCTATTCTTTTGAGGAGTCTCCATACTGACCTCCACAATGGTTGTACCAGTCTACATTCCCACCAGCAGTGGAGAAGTGTTCCCTTTTCCCCACAACCTCTCCAACATTTGTTGTTGGTTGATTTCCTTATGATAGCCATTCTTTCTGGAGTGAAATGGTATCTCAGCGTTGTTTTTATTTGCATTTCACAAATGGCTAGTGATGTGGAGCATTTTTTCATATATTTAGTGGCTTTTTAAATTTCTTCCTCTGAAAAGTGTGTATTCATCTCAGATGCCCATTACTGAATTGGGTCTTTAAATCTGAGGGCCCTGTTATATATTAGTTCTTTATATATTCTAGACAGTAGTCCTCTGTCTGATTGCTTATTAGTTAGGATTTTTTCAAAGTTTGTGGGTTGTCTTTTCACTCTGTTGACAATTTCTTTTGACATGCAGAAGCTCCTTAAGAAGAGTTGATCCCAGTTGTTGATTCTTTCAAGTGCTTCCTGTGCGAATATATGTTTGTTTATGAACTGTTTGCCTACTCCTATGTCTTCAAGAGTTCCTCCTACTTTCTCTTCCAGGAGATTGAGTGTTTCTGTTTTAATGTTTAGATCTTTAATCCATTTTGACTTTAATTTAGCCTGATTTTTCATCTGTGAGGTCCACAGTTGCCTTTGCTCTGCACCAGTCAGATCCTGAGCTGAGTGTTCTGATTTCTGATGTTTGATCATGTGGATATGTCCCAAATCTATCCAGAAAGCCAAAAGATAATTTGCACGGCCCTTTCTTGGAGACATTTGTGGACATTCCAAGTGTTATGAGTACATAGTTATGGGGTATACGAGTATTACAAATGGGGCAGAAAGAAGTCAAAATATTTCTGGATAACAGCGTCCTTTCTATAAAGGACCCAAGAAGCTCTACCAGAAGACCTTAGAGATAACAAATGATTCAACAAAGTGGCAGGAAAAAAATCAGTAAAAACAAATCAATGGTATTCCTGTACACCAATAATGAATCTACTAAAAAATTTGAAAAGCAATCGCATTCACTGTAGCTTCAAGAAGTCAAATCCTTGGGAATCAACTTAATCAAGGTGTTGAAGTCATGTATAATGGTTTGAAAGGCTTTGACCTCTATGAAAAAAAAACTAATATGACAGGTATTAGTTTTTTGACTTTCAGAGTTTTTATTTGAAACCATTCACATTTTTAATTAATGAATTTTATTGTTGCAGTTTGGACATACATAATGATCACAGTCATCAGTCTCCATACTGATTTCCACAGTGGTTGCACCAGTCTGCACTCCCACCAACAGCGGAGAAGGGTCCTTTTTGCCCTACACCCCCTCCAGCATTTATTAATTGATCTATTGACAATAGGCAGTGGAATGAAATGGAATTGCAGCAGTATTTTACTTTATATCTCTTAAATAAACAGTGATGTTGAACATATTTTCATACCTTTATTTGCTGTTTGTGCTTCTTCATGTGAGAAATGTGTATTCATCTCAGATGTGTCCATTTTTGTATTGGATTTTTAAATTTCACAGGGGAGGGATCTGATAAGTTGATTTTATTATCTAAGAGAAGCCATTTGATGATGTAACTTGTGAATCTGATTTATTTCAGTTAACATTGTGGTATCCTGGTGCATGCATTTTCCTATGAGTGACTCATGTTTATCTTTATGTGCAGTAGTACTGCCTTATGTGTAAACACCACCTTTCTTTGTCCATTCACCTGTTGGTGGGCATATGGACTGTTACCAAGCGTTAGCTATGATAAATTGTGCTACTGATTTCTATAGACCGGTAAGTGCTGATGTGGACCAAGTGCATATGCAACTGAATAAACTTTTCTCTCATAAAAATTATCCTAAATTAGTTGGGTGTGGTGGGACATGCATGCAGTCCCAGAACTCTGGAAGGATGAAACAGGAAAATTGTGAGTTGGAGCCCAACCCATGCAATTTAGAAACTTAGCTGCACTTTGTCTAGATAAACAAACAAACAAATAAATGAAGGAACAAACACCAAGCTAGCTCCCTAGCCCAAACACATTAGTTCATTCTTTCTTTTATTTGTGCTGGGAATTAAACTCAGGACCTTGTGCTTGCCAGGCAGGCACTTATGCTGCTGAGTTATCTTTCTGGCCCTACCAAAATTTTACTAACATCAGAAACATTTCATTTTGGGGGCCAGCCAAATAGCAGATTAAAGCACCTCAAGCAGGTGCAGGGTCCAGGGGTTTGATTCCCAGGCCTGACATGCCAGCCCCCCCCTGGTGGGTGGGGGTACTGAGATGGTGATTGAGGCTGGGAGTGGTGGCATGAACATGTAATCCCAGCTCTTTGGAGGCTGCAAACAGAAGGATCACTATGAGTCCAATCTAGTAGTGAGACTCTGAACAACCTGTAGACCCTTCCCTAAAATACAAAAAAAAAAAAAAAAAAAAAAAAAAAAAAAAAAAAAGAAAAAGAAAAAGAAATACTCTATTTTGGTCTGATAGGAAAGTCGATGTATACTTTTAGAAATGAAGGAAGGTGTTAGTGGAAGGAGGAGGAGAGAGAGAGTGATGACCTGGTAATTTCTGTTCTTGCTGATACAAAATAACCACCATGTGGGTGGTTCAGTCTGTAATCAGCCGGCACCAAGGCAGGGTGGCATGGTACAGGGGCAATGCTTCAGGGTGGCAACAAATAGCAAAAGCAGCAAAAGGGAGGCAGAGCAAAGCTCTTTTCCTCCTTTATGTTGTATGCCAGCATTAAAATGACTCATTTTCCTCAGTGCCATCCCTCTTCTTCTTGTGAAGAAAGATAAGACCGCCCTTAGGGCCAACGTATAGAATCCAGCAGTCTTTAGTCTTCAAACCCCTTTTTCCTGAACAGCAGATGTTACCTTGATATCATATGAGCAAGTCAGCTCTTAGAAGGACAGGATCTGAACATATTTTCAGGATTACCGTTCCTTTTTGAGGTGGAGTCCAGATAATCTATAAAAACTGCTAAGAATCAATGGACCAAGACCATCGGATTTTTGTCTCTGGCGTCATGACCAGGTATGACTACATTCCTCAAAATCACGTGGTGACTTGAAAGAGAACCAACTCTAGGCTGAGGATAGCTCATGGGAGTTAGAGTGAATCTACATCCACTGTTCCTGTGTGCACGTGTGCACGTGCGCATGCGTGTGTTTACTTCCAAAATCATTGCACTTAAGGGCAACTATTGTTGAGGGTATTTATAAGGTTTTGAGAGCTTTTCCTTATTACAATAGAAAATGATCACTGATCAACGCCAAATAGCACGAATAGGAGATTATCATCCTGAATATGTTGGATATTATTACTGCCTCAGAAAGAAATTTTTTTACCAGTTTATAGGCCTCAGTAATTGCTTCACACACTGGGAATGACCACTCCTTTTCACAGTAGGATTCACACTCACTGGGATGCAACACACATGGCCCTAACTATATGATTAGGTTGAAACTATTCTATAGATATGACTCAAGATTTATTTAAATAATATCCTACTTGTGTACCTTACCCAACTATGAAGACATGTACCAAAAACTTCCTAAATTATAGTTCTTGCTTCAGGCTTTGTTTCAGTGAAAGCTGAACAAATAACTGGAAAATTTAAATCATCGGTCAATCATCATGGAGCTCAACACAAAGCAATATCTGGTTTCAAGCCAAGATACAACGTACCTGGCCATTAAATTACTTTGTCGCTTAGCAGAATCAGATGGCAGGAGTGGTTTTGCCTTGTTTTACCCTAGGGACATAAGTTCAAAGAAAATGACTCAATATAGAAAAGAATCTACCCTACTCATGAGTCCTCTCCAGGTTTCCTTCATATTTCTGATTCTCAAAGTATAAATGAAGGGATTTTAGCATTTGAGGGACCATAAAGTACATCACTGAAGTTGCTGCAGTCTTCCCTGGTGAACCTGTAACTGTGGACCCAATGTACACCCAAAAATGTGTCCCATAAAATAAAGAAACAGCTGATAGAGGGGACCCACAAGTGGAAAAGAATTTATGCTTCTCTTCCAGTGATGGCATTTGCATGACAGATGATACAGTACCAATATAAGGGCAAATAATTGCAGAGATGGGACTGCCAGATATGCAAACAATATCATATATTTCAGAGTGTAGAGAATGAGAGTGTCACAATGGTTGCACTTCTTGTTACATAAGTCTTGCTTTATCTTGGTCTTGACCATCCAGCAGAAAAGTATAAAAATGAGGTATAAAAATTAAAGCCATATTAATTTAAATGCCAATAGAATACCCATCTCTGACAGGACTAAACAAAAGAAGAGGGTACAAAGGAAAGACCATTTGTATTTGTATACACAGAACAGTTAGGATACATGTGCAGCTACTTTTGCTCAATTCTATGAGAGGAAAGATTGGTAGTAATAGTGTTTTGACAGGATATCCTGTCTGCTTCTTATACTGTGGATGACCACTAGGAAGACAGCAAGATAAAATGCATTAATTATTGAAGCTGTCCTATTACTCAGCTTCAAAACTGTCTCATTGATATTTTTTTCTCAATAAAATAAAAAAAAGTAAAGCCATATTAATATGCTGGACTGTGAAAGGCTCAAGTCTATGACTTCTGACATTGCCAGTCCTACGGATGACCCACTGCTGTTATGGACTGCTGGACTATATTGGAATATTTTGCTGAATTCACACACCCACAATATTTAAATGTCAATGGAATGCCTATCTCTAGCAGAGCTAAGCAAAAAGAAGGAACACAAAAGAAGGACCATTTTGTATCTGTGTATACAGAATGGTTGGGATAGATGTACAGCTACTTTCTCTTAATTCAGTGAGAAGAAAATTTGTACTAATAGTATTTGGACAGGATGTCATGTCTGCATTTTTAAAATTTATTGTATTGAAGAACAAATAGGTGTGAGACAGTTTCAAGACAAATTAACAGGACAGATTAGATAAATTAATACATTGCAAAATGTTTTTGTAATGTTTTGGTGTCATACAGGGTGCATATATAATATACTTACAGACATTATTATAGCAGATGTCTCTAATCAGTGAATTAAGAGAGTGTAGCTATTTACTTATTTTTTATACCTGAATTACATCAAAGATTCAATAATTAATACTTTCTACCTTGATATTTTCCTAGTGGTTGTCCATAGTACTAGAAGCTGACATAATATCTTGTCCAACCACTACTAGTGCAAATCTTGCTTCTCATAGAATTATGCAAAAGCACAGCATATTTATCCTAACTGTACTGTTTATACACACACATCATGATTCCTTCTTTCTGTACCCCTTTTTTTTTTGTCTAGACCTGTCAAAGATGGACACTCCATTATCATTAAACTAATTTAGGTGCCTTATCTCGGCGACACAATCCAACACAGTCCAGCATTCCACAATAATAGTGAGTTATCTGAAGAAGTTGTTAACTATAGCCATTTACAGCTCAACTTATTATTATGGCCCCGCGCATGTCTGCATTTTGTACTATGATTAACCACTATGAAGGCAATATGCAGTGTCTTAATTATTGAAACTGTCCTATTGATCGGTTTTGGAAAAAAAAGAATGAGAGTATCAGAGCAGGAAATGTTCATAATCTGGGTAAATTCACAGAAGTGGGGGATTCTTTGATCTATGCAGAGGGATAGCTGAGGCAACATCAAGCTGTGGAGCAGGGCTTGAACAATGCTAAACAACAGAGAGAACAGTGAGTAGAGATGCAGAAGAACAGTAGACTAGAGATGCAAGAGTTCATGATGATCATGTGCCTGAGGAGGTGACAAGTGGCCGTAGAGTGGTCGTAGGCACTCACTGCGGGGAGGCACTTTCCCAAGCATCCAAAAATAATGACAAAGGCAACCTAAGAGAGGCAGACCATGTAAGAGATGTTCTGATCCTGTGTTTGGATGTTCACCAGCATTTTGGGGCTGTGGTTGTGTTCTTGCAGATATTAGTGAAGAATTCGTGGAGGTGTGGAGGTGGTGTCAGGATGATGGCCAACGTAGTGAGCAGGTTTCCTAGGGGGATGATCAGGTACTTAGTCATTAAGAGATTGAAGATGAAGGCCTGCAGTTCTGGGTCATCTGTCAGTCCCAAAAGGCAGAATTCTGAGACAGCTTTTTGGTTTACAGATTTCCTTGCTGTTAAAGGGTCTGATAAAACTGGGGCAAAAATATTAGAATGTCTGGACAGCAGCCCATATAAATATATTAGAGACCCTCCTATGTACACACCTTGATTTTTAGACACTGGCCTTTGGAACTGTAAGAACAAATTCTGTGGTTAGACCTTGTCCATCTCTGGTAATTGTGAGAGCCCTACCAATACTTACACTCAGTCTGCTGCAGTATTATAAGAATAAAAGTAAATGTAAAAAAAAAAAAAAAACCAATTTTGTAAGTCTTATTGTGTTGTAGAGAGTGCTGATTTCACAAAATGAAGAATAATCTGCGTAGACTATCTTTCCTCATTTCCAAAGCATTTGGTAAGGGGCAGTCTGTTGCCTGGTTGATTTCCAGAGCAACAACAATATATTGCTAGATTTTACTTGGTTGTTGAGGACAGGAGCACTGTCATCAGGAGCTGCAGGGAGACTAAAACAGTTGGCAGGCTCTAGGTCAGGAAGTATCAACTCTTGAGAGATACTCAGGTGTTATTTCATGACAGGTGTGGGGCTGCTGAAAGGGCTGGTTACACACTAATTCCTGAAGTCTCTGTAACCATGGCGGGGATCTTTATCCAAAGCTTCTCATTAGTCTGGCTACTGTAGGATCACTCTGATCCCAAAGTTTCATATTCTCATAGAGAAAATCTGCATATGAAAGGCTGCAGGGTCAGCCAACATTTTGGCCCTAGCCTTTCAAGGCCAGTGAATACTCAGGACATAGGAGAACCTGTACTGTAACATCACGTAACTCAGTTGTGCCCCAAATTTTCTGATCAAGGAGATTATGGGGCCACAGAGGAATACGATCAATGATGTATAGTGTGCCTAAGGAGAGTCACATGGAGATAAAACTTTCTCTCAGGTTTCCACAGAGAGCAAATTGGTCAAGCAAAGGCCGTGACTCATCCACAAGGCTAACACTGACAAAGGATCTACAAAGAGTGGTACGGGGTACAGGATAAACCCTGAGGGTACCTGACTGACCTTATCTGATATAAAAGTTACATTTTTTTTGTTATATATATATATATATATATATATATATATATATATATATATATATATATATATATATATATATATATATATATATATATATATATAAATATATATCTTGCTTTAACTCAGTCTTAACCATCCAGAAGAAAAGTATAAAAATAGATATATATAAAGTAGTTATATTAATGTAATGAGCTGTGAATGGCTCAAGTGAACAACTTCAGTGGATAACCCACTTCTTTTGTGGACTGCTGATCTGTGTTGAATTGTTTTATTTAAAACAGTTAGCCATCCATGTTTTGAAAATCTGTAACATATGTACTGGGTATGTTATCCTATTTATGTAATTTGTCCCCTTTTTTTGCTTCTATTTTTCACTCTTCAAGTTAAAATACAAATAAATAAACTAAAAAAGTCTGCACATGTAAGAATTTCATAATAACTCGACTTCCCAAGGTCATGTTTTCTCGGTTTATCTCCACTTCATGGGCTTTGAATGCAAAGTAGAACACAGTTTTGTAACATATTCCCATGTTCTTTTTAATTTACAAGTGAAGACAGTTCTATGTAATTACTATAATTAAATCAGGAAGCTTGATTCCAAATTCAGGCATAAGTCTGTCATATATATTTTAGTACATACAGCGTAGTTTTTAATATTCATTTATAAAATGTAAGCACTCTGGAGTGTCATTGTAAATAAGATTTATGTCTCAATCATCAGATTATGTTTTATGTTTTATTCATTTTTATGTATTTGGTATAGAGTCTACAGAGTATTCCAGGTCTCACTACATAGATCAAACTTGTAGTGATCCTCCTGTTTTCAGCCTACCAAGTGCTGGGATTATAGGCACGTGCCACTACGTGCATTCTCAATCCCTGTCTCAGCGTGCTCCAGGGGTGGGGCCAGCACAACACACTGGGGATCGAACCCTGACCACTGCGCTATGCTGAAGCAGGCGTTTTAGTCCACTGAGCTATCTGACCCCCCATGTTTTATACTTTACACAGAATATTTAACGTCAATGCAGATGGCTAGAAATGTATGCAAGACCAAAAATGTGTGGTAAGAATTTCATCATATTTTTCAGTATTGTCACCATAGTTTTAACGTTTTTAAAAATCAAAATGTATTTTTGTTCAGCATTTTAACTCTATTCATTTAAAAAAGAATTGAAGATAAAATATAGAAAATCATCAATAAGGTTATAAAATAATTTCAGAAACCACAGAGAGAAGAGTAACATGCAAAAATAAGATAAAAATAAATGAATAAGAAATAAAGAAAAAAAGATAAAATTGTTCCTGTAATGAAAATTAAAATTTTAAGCCTGCCAAACACCTAAGCAGATTAAAGTGACTACAAGTAGGCACAGAAGCCAGGGCTTCGATTCCTGGGCCTGCCATGCTGGCCCTGCACCCATGGCACTCTGAGATGGCAATTGAGACTGGGTGTAGTGGTGCGTGCCTGTAATCCCAGCTCTTGGGAAGCTGTAAACAGACAGATCACTGTGAGTATGATCTAGTAGTGAGACCCTGAACATCCTTTAGGATCTTCCCTAAAAATACAAAATAAATAAATAAATAAATAAGTAAGTAAATAAATAGAAAATTAAAAGTTAAAAATGCAAACAAGACACAGTGGGGGGAGGTCAAGGGTTTTGTGGATACATTTTCATGAGCAAGAGAGTGGTTTCTCCTAGGTAGTGACAGAAAAGATCCCAAGAGGAAATAAAATTTCAAGAGAAGGCCCACAGCATTTTTGGATGATGGAGGGATGGGTGGATGGGTGGATGGGCAGACAGATTGGTAGTGGATAGATGTATGAGTTGATGGACAAGCATATACAGAGGTTATAGCTTCAGGTATAGATATTGATTTAGGTGTAAGTATGTGTGTGGCAGGGCAGGCATAAATATACACATAGATATGTAACGTTTATCCTGTTTGATTGACTTAATATTTTCTCATACTTCTGACATACGGTGTGATGTTTTGATTCTTATATCCACTAGGTGGTAGTCAACTGAAAGTGTTAGCTGATGCATTTCCATAAGCAGTTGTCTTTTCTTTGTAATGAGTACACTGAAATTTTTCTCTTCTACCTATAATGAGCTATGCAATGCATTTTTGCTACGTATGGTGTGATGGCCCTGAAACATCAGAACTCATTGTAATTCTCAGTCAACAATATGAAACCTGTTGATTGACAGTGCTTCTCACCCCTCCCCTTACTCTCTCTTGACTCTGATAATAACTATTTTTCCCTGCCTTTCCTTCCTGCCTGCTTGCTGTCTCTCTCTCTTTCCTTCTCTCTCTTTCCTTCTCTCTCTCTCTCTCTCTCTCTCTCTCTCTCTCTCTCTCTCTCTCTTTCTTTCTTTCTTTCTTTCTTTCTTTCTTTCTTTCTTTCTTTCTTTCTTTCTTTCTTTCTTTCTGCACTCATAGTGATCCTCCTATCTCAGCCTTCCCAGTGTTGGGATAACAGGTGTGCACTACTAGTTTCAGTAGCTGGCATGGCACACGCGGGTTCCAGGACCAGCACAGCATAGCACAGCACAGCACAGAATGTGGTACTAGGGATCAAATCCAGGTCTTTGTTCTTGCCAGCCAGGCACTTAGACCGTGGAGCCATCTCTCCATCCCTCTGCTCCTCATTTTGGTGAGACTAAATTAGTTGCATTCCTCTTATGAGAGGTATCACCTCTGCAATAGCCTTGGGCTGCTCCACGGTAATGTGTTTGTAGTCAGCTTTTCTCCTGCGTGAGAGGAGAGAGAAGTAGGACCTAGCACCCTTAGTCTGTCTCTGCAGCTGTGGCAAGGGAAGTGAGTTGGTCTAAAGAACTTTCCCCACTCTGTTCCCAGAGTACGAGAGGACAAAGACATGCCTGCAAGAGCGTAACAGAGGAGGCTATGCAAGGGCCAGGAGGGGTCAAATGTACATGAGGCTGTGAACGCCTCAGGTCACTTGTCCAAGGATGCCACAGCAGCTGGGAGAATGATGTAGAGACAAACAGGGTGATGATTTGTGGGTGGGCTTCAAAGAGAGCCCTAGAAAGCTGCTGACGGAAGACTCTGGCCACAGCCCCCATATCTGGAAGTCAAGATCAACCCACACCCAGCACTAATCCTAGTGTAGACTCTGTGGGGTTATTCAGCACAGATCTGGACTCTGACACTACTATAAGAACTGTAGATACCAGAGTAATTCTTTCTTTCTTTCTTTCTTTCTTTCTTTCTTTCTTTCTTTCTTTCTTTCTTTCTTTCTTTCTTTCTTTCTTTCTTCCTTCCTTCCTTCCTTCCTTCCTTCCTTCCTTCCTTCCTTCCTTCCTTCCTTCCTTCCTTTCTTTCTTCTTTCTTGCTTGCTTGCTTGCTTTCAGTTTTCATTGTTTTGTGTTTTGTTTTCTTGTTATATTTAGATTACTTGTTTTGGTTGTTTAGGCTTTTACTTTATGTTTTGTTTTGATCACTTTTTCTCTCTCCTCAATTGTTTTTCTCAATTTTTTGATATGTTTGTTTGAGTGAATGTTGTCTCTAGTTTTTCTCTTTCATACCAATATTGTTTTGGTTCCTCCTTTATTTTTTCTCTCCTAGGAGCTGGGGAGATAGTTCAGTAGAATAAGTGCTTGCCTGGCAAGTGCAAAGGCCTAAATTTAATCCCCAGTTCCTCCTGTCCTGTTTTTCAATTTCACAAAACTTGGATAATCACTATGTCCTTCACCTTGCTTCTACTATATATTTCACTCATCTCTGTTTAACGTCCTCTCCCTCTTATATGCCTTATAGAGAAAAAATCACCCCAATTTCTGGTTATGACGGATCTTGTTATATTTGATTAAAATTACCAAATTAGCAGTTGCCACACTTAGTCAGTTTCTAGGCTCTGCACGATGCTGTTGTTATTCTTAATGGCGCTACTTTTTTCTTTTAAATTTTTATTTTATTGGTACATGTTCTCAGTTCATCCATTGCAGTCGTGTTGTCATGTGGCTACGTGTGCACCCCATAGCTTATCCTTCTTGAGTCCCATTCTTTCTTCCTCCTTTTCCCTTCCTTCCTCCTTTGTATCATGTTGGCTGTTAGTTTATCATAGAAGTCTTCTAACAGATTGAGATAAAGACCATATATTTCAGTTTTTACTTGGACAATGCCAAATGTTTTTTCTGCATCTACTGAGACAATCATTTGACTTTTGTCATTGGCTCTCCTAACATGGTGTGTTACACTTAATGATTTGGGTATGTTGAACCATCATAGTATTCCTGGGATAAATTGCACTTGTCCGTACTGTGTAATTTTCTGATGATTTTCTGCATTCTGCTTGCTAGTTTCATAATGAGGTTTTCCAACTAGTTTCAGTAGGAAGATTGGCCTTCAGTTCTCTTTTTGGGTTGGTCTTTTTAGTATCATAGTAATACTTACTTTCAGTAATGATTTCTGAAGTATTGTTTCCCTTTCCATTTCATTTAAGAGTTTCAGCTCTAGTGGTATTAGTTTTTCTTTAAATTTCTTGTAGAATTCAACAGTGAATCTTTTAAGACCATGGATTTTTCTTTGTAAGTCTTTAATTACATTTCCAATTTTAATTCTGTTTAGGCAATTAATATCTTTTAGATCATTTCTTCTGTGCTTTCCACTATATTTAAATGTAGCTCTTCAAAGTAGCTATTCAAATTACCAGATTTAGGCATGTACCTTTGATCAAACAATATAAACATTAATTGTTCTTATTTTTTCCTGTATATACTTTTTATAACAGTGTCTAATTTACTATTTTTGACCATTTCTGATGGTATTTTTTTAAAGATCTGTAATTTCCTAACCATAGTTTTTGAATACTGAGCTCACATAAACTACCTAATGTTGAACCACAAATTTCTAGAAAAAGAAGAACAAATCAAACACAAAGCTCATGCGTGGGAGGAAAGTATAAAGATCAAAGCCGAAAATAATGCAACTGAGAGTAAGAAAACAAGGCAAAGAATCAGTGAATCAAAGAGTTGATTCTTTGAAAGATTAAATAAAATGGACCAAACCCCTAGCCAACCTAATTAAAAAGAAGAAGAGAATGAGATTCAAGCAATTTGGTATGCAGACCGGGAAATCACAACAGATCCTTCAGAAATCCAGAAGATCATCATCTGTTGTTTTTTCAAAGATACATACTCCTGGGATCAGAATGATAGTAATATTTCTGGTTGCTATCAGATTAATGAGGAGCATTGGAAATTAAGCCCTGAGGGACAGGGAACTATAGAAGTCTCTGGTTGTGAAAACTTCACTGAAAAGTCCTACCCAACCAAGCAGCCACAACTGTGCTTTCTACCAGAGAAGGATTTTCACAGTGGAGGACCACTGAGCTGGTCAGTGTGTCTTCCCTTCCTGAGGACAAACCCTGCATGCAGGTGACTTTCTGAGCACATACTAAAAGAAACCATCCAGGTAAACCAAAGTCTCCTCATTTATTATTTGAAAAAGAGTGACATACTGTAATAAGATTTCATCTCTTCACCGAAATCTTTCATATGTTCATGGGAGATGTAGTAGGCGAGGACACTGAATAGGGAGGTGGAGAAAGAGTGCAGGTTCTGAGGCCTCAGGCTTCACATTAACAATAGCAGAAATAACCTTAATAACAGCACCCCCAATATCACTGTCCATTTTGCTCCACAATTAACCAGTGTTATAACTGTGCTTATTGTTTCATGTCTTGTTAAATGAATTACCAAAGCACAAAGCACACACAACTCGCCACCTGGGCAATCCCTTTCCTCTGTTTTCCCTGAGGC
Organism: Ctenomys sociabilis; assembly: GCA_004027165.1. Lineage (NCBI taxonomy): Eukaryota > Metazoa > Chordata > Mammalia > Rodentia > Ctenomyidae > Ctenomys > Ctenomys sociabilis. Next base: position 3,305 of record PVKA01043255.1, on the reverse strand, counting down.
AGGCCATTTGTGTGTAGTGGAGTCCTGCATGCATGGATCTTAATTGTATGCAAAGTCATCAGAAGTAGCAGCCATAGTGCCTACCAGTTTAAAGAAGGTACAATTAAATTGTGGTGCAAATATACTGGAGTAGCCTGGTAGTTAAGATCAGCTACACATCACATTTATCACAAATTGAAATGATCTAAGGGCATCTATTATAAATGGCACACATATACAGTAGCGAGACTGTAAAATCTAGCACCAAAAGTAAATTTGAAGAGTAATGCTAAGTTCGTGGAGGATTCAGAGAGTTACGTACATTAAATCAAAATGTTTCCTTTTTTTGACTTTTTTAAAAAAATTTTTATTGAGAAACAAATATCAATGAGACAGTTTCAAAACAGGTTAGTAGGACAGTTACAATAATTTTTAATACATTGCATATTGTTGTCTTTGCAATAGTTATTCATAGTACAAGATGCAGGCATGCTATCCTGTCCAAACATTATTAGTACAAATCTTTCTTCTCATTGAATTAAGAGAAAGTAGTTGTATTTCTATCCTAACTATTTTGTATATACAGATACAAAATGGCCCTTCATTTGTATCTCATTTTTTTGTTTGGTTTTGTCAGGGATGGGTATTCCATTGCTATTTAAATATTATAGGTGTGTAAATTCAGCAAAATAATCCAATATAGTCCACTAGTCCATAATAGTAGTGGATTATCTGTAGGACTAAAATGTTTCCTTTGTGGAAAAATTAAATTTATGTATTTGTAAATTAAATTGCTTGTAAGGGTTTTTGAAGATGCCACTAGTATTTCTCACAATAAAAATTCTAAAGAAAACCGTAACAAAGCGTGTGTCCTTTTTGTAGTTGTCCAGCAGTGTTAGCCTTTCAAGATTTTCTGAATTTTCTTTTAGGCATAGATAATACTTAAGGAAAATGTGCACATCTGTAGAGTTTCCATTAAATGTATATTTTTCTCATATAAAATTTTTTCTGGTAATAGTTTCCTAAATTATACATAATTTGTGTGAATCATGTACAATTGTTATACAATCATATATATATATATATATATATATATATATATATATATATAAAATTCTTTTAATATTTAATGAATATTGGTATTTATTGTTATTTCTTTTCTTACATTTCTACTTAATGACTCCCAATGATCACTTGAACATGTATATTCTTCACTGACAATAGCATTGCGTATGCTCCAGTTTTTTTGTTTTCTTTCTTCAGCTATGCTGACCCATCTCTTCCTGCTGACAGGTGATAAATGCTGTGTTCACTGCTCAAGAAAGGTCACACACACACACATTCGTGCATGCACACACACATACACACACACACACACAGACACAAAAGATTGCAAGAGTTAGTGGAGGGCTGATTCTGCCTAGAACCACAGAGGCTGATTTTGCTTTATTTAGTGCTCCTATCTTTGAAATATTTCCTTGAGGGTTTTCATCCTGAGAATCTGAGGTATAATTACAGAATAAAAATAATGTCTTTAACGTACATGCAGAGTGTGCTGCAGAAGCACCTGTTTGTAAAAGATCAGCAAGCTGTAGCCAAGGAACATAAGTACTAAACAGACGCCTTTATACAAATATAAAGCATCAAGTTGAAGATGTTCCATTCTAACTGCTGGAACATGGAATACATTCAGGGCCATAACCCTCACTTTACACCAGACAATCATGGCTAATGTAGTTGCTTTTCTCTTCCTTAAAGGGAGACATAGCAATGCTCACAAGGGTCAACTCCTTTTAGGAAGTCTGAGCATTGGACTCCACATAAATTTTTGTCCCTATCTTCTACAAAGGCAAAATATATCACTCTTTTAATATAAACTTTAAAAAATGTGCAATGATATAAACTATATAGACTGCATTTCTCAGATTTAGTTTTTAGTTTGTTATCATTTTAATTGTATATAATTATTTGTTTTATAACTCATTAAGGGAAGAGCTTCCCATAGGATTGGAAATAGTGTTATCAACATAGTTACTTAGCTTCTCCTAGAATTAATCGCTGAAGCAGATTGCTTGTGTTTCCAAGGGATTGAATTCCCAGCTTCAATTCGAAAGGCAGTGTTTTCCAGTCACTGCTTCCATCCACCAATGGCTGTCTTCCTCCTCCTCCTCAACTCACCTAACTCATACTGCTTGACACACTTTCTTTTGTTTTTGTATCTAGTTCGGGGTCTACAAGGTCTCACTACACAGATCAGACTTGCAGTGATCCTCCTGTTTTCAGCCAAGAGCTGGGATTCTGACACACTTTCAAGGAAAGGGAAAATTTGAGGATTTATTTCCAAGAGATTATTATAATTGTAAAGGAAGTTAAATGGAAATATGGAAACATTTAGACATGCTCACTCTGTACTATCAAAGGGTATTTGCAGAGATAAATCAAAAGGGACATCTCAGTAGTCTGACAATGAGATCGCTGACATGGTGCTTGCCGAGCTGTTCATTGCTATTTCTATGGAAAGTGCTGATAGGTACATGGTTTTAAAAGATAAACCTTCACATCTGTACATTGACAAAACATTCAGGTGATGCCGAGACTTATAAAAACAAGGGGCCATTGCTCCAGAGCAGACCATTGCTCCTCCGTCCTGGGCTACGAACCAGTCTATGACAGTCAGGAATCAGGACACACTACAGGAAGTGAGCAGCAGGCAGGTGATCATAGCTTTGTTTGAAGTTACAGCCATTTATCCTGGCCTACCTGACCACGTGACTCTGCCTCCTGGGTGCCTCTGGCTTTAAGTTCCTACAGGAGGGCAAATGCCACTGTGAACCATGCATGTAAGGAACCTAGGTCCCGTGTTCCTTAAGAGAGTCTAATGCCTGACGATTTATGGTAGCATTAGATGTTGGTGGTAACACCAGGAAATTTATTTTATTTTATTCTATATAACAGTAAAAATATTTTTAAAAAGTAAAAGCAAAAATAAAAAGCAAAAACAAAGATAGAAACAGAATAACATACTATAATACATATAAAATAAAAATAAAAATAATGAGTAAAAGTGAAACTAGAGTAAAAGCAAAAAAAACATAAGTAGCAAAAACAAAGAAACAGAATAACATGCTGAAGAGAAAACTTTCTCTCAGGCTCTCACAGAGAGCAATCTGGTCAAGCATTGGCCATGACTCATCCACATGGATGACACAGACAAAGGAACTACAGAATAATGTACAGGACTACAAGATAAACCCTGAGAAGACTTCAATGACCACATAGGAAATATAAAGTTCATGTGTTGGTATATAAGTTTTGATCTACCTAGG
>PVKA01043254.1:0-16867 GCA_004027165.1 Ctenomys sociabilis | reverse complement strand
TCTTCTTCTTCTTCTTCTTCTTCTTCTTCTTCTTCTTCTTCTTCTTCTTCTTCTTCTTCTTCTTCTTCTTCTTCTTCTTCTTCTTTTTCTGTATGTAGCACAGGATCTGCAGGGTCTACAGAGTCTTACCACATAGTTCAGACTTTCAGTGATTCTCCTGTTTTCAGCCTCCCAAGTACTGGGATTATAAGTGTGGGCCACCACACCCAGGCTCAGTTGCCATATCATCATGCCCAAGGGGTGGGGCCAGCAATGGTTTGTTTGTTTTGAGAACTGGTCTTTCTCTGAATTGCATTCTGGCTTTAACTCATTCTCATAGTTTGTTCTGGATTCTTCCCCAAAGCAACATGTTATGATGGAGGGGTATTCAGAGATTTTTTTCTTACCTTTGGAAATTTAATCTCTATTTTTCTAATATTTAAGCGAAGAAACAAAAAGAAAGAATAAGAAAAACAACAACAAAAGAACAATAAAAATGATACAGAATTTCAAAACAAGATAATAGTTGAATCTAGAATTTATGATTTGCTCATGGTCCAAAGCCTATGGGGGCTACACCCTCCCAAGGTCAGGTAACCTGAATACAATATAAGGGCCAGAAAATGGGTGTGCTATTGCAGGCTTGTAATTCCAGCACTGGGGAGCCTGAGACCACTATGAATGTGAGCTGCAGAGTGAGACCCTATTCCCAATAAATGTATATATGCCAGAAAGAGTCTTGGGCACACTTCTCCTTGCAATCCTCCTGCCTCAGCCTCCTGAGTGCTGGGATTACAGGCATGCGCCACCATGCCCAGCCTTCCTTGTTTTTTTTGTCATCTCTGCCTGCTAGGAATTGTTCTCATCCATGGATCCATTGTGCTTTGTTGCCCACTGATTATGAACTGCATGTTCTATACAGTGGCAGTTGGATAAACCTTTCCTCCTTTAAGCTACGGTATTGGGCAATGCACCTGAGCAATAAGAAATATAAGTAAGTTGCTCGTGGAGATCTTCCTGCTACAGTCTCCCAAGTCCAGGCAGCCTAGGAGAGCACCATTACATTCAGTTTACAGAGAAATTATACTAAATGCAATCGACTTTGGAGAGTGAGTTTGGGCCAAGAGTAGGAAAAGAAGTACATGCTGCAGAATGCAGGCAGGCCAACATACAAGGACACACAGAGTGAGGAGAAAAGACTATTCTTTCTATGTTTTTTTTTTTTTTTTTTTTTTTTTTTTGCGATATAGGGTCTCTCTACATAGTTCAGACTCAGTGATTTTCTAGCCTCAGCCTTCCCACTGCTGTGATTACACCTTGCATCACCGTGCCTGGTTTCTGGCCTGGATCAGTGCATCTGGGGTTCTCAGCCTAGTATGGGATTTGCTAAGACTGTGAATCTATCTCCCCAGCCCCTGGAAAAACCATTCTTCACGATGCTTATAAAAGTGGAAGAGTTAACCCTCTTTAAACCATTACAGTTTTATGTACTTTTCTCCTAGCTTGCCTTCCCTTCCTTCCTTCCTTCCTTCCTTCCTTCCTTCCTTCCTTCCTTCCTTCCTTCCTTCCTTCCTTCCTTCCTTCTTTCCTTCCTTCCTTCCTTCCTTCTTTCCTTGCTTCCTCTCTCTCTCTCTCTTTCTTTCTTTCCTTCTCTGAGACATGTTCTCACTATGTATTTCAGGTGGTGCTAGCCTCGCTCTGAAGGCAGGCTTGCTGAGACTTCAAGATTATCCTCCTTTCTCAGATTTCTGATTACTGGGATGTCAGGTTGTGCCAACACTATAGCCTCTGCACTAGGTTTTTAAGTAGAAGGGCCTCAAATTATATACTATGTATTTATGGTAGGAACTTATTAGGAATACTGAGCCTAAAATATGTTTGAAACTGTACCAGATGTTAAAGCAATGAGCTGGTGCTGGATATGTAGCTCAGAGGGAGACTGTGTGGCTGGCACATGCAAATTCCTAGGTTTGTTCCTCCCTAATACAAAACAGTAGAGAATAGAGAAATACAAAGTTCCATGTTGGGAATTATGTTAAACTTTTTTTTTTTTTTTTTTTGTCTTTTTGAGACAGGGTCTCACTATGCAGTTCAGGCTGGCCTTAAGCTCACTTTGTAGCTCAGGCTGGTCTCGAACTCACAACAATCCTCCTGCCTCAGCCTCCCGAGTGCTGGGATTACAGGCATGCGCCACCACGCCCGGTATGTTAAACTTTTTGTGTGCATGTGGAACCTGGGATTTAACTCAGGCCCTTGCACTTGCCAGGCAACTGGTTATTTTACTGAGCTATCTCCCCAGCCCATCATTCCAGAAATTATGGAAGTCTGACAGGATAAGGCAAGAGAGCCACTGTTCAAATCCAACCTGAATAATGCTGCAACTTCACTATATAAATAAAAAGAAAAGAAAAGAAAAAGGAAAAGAAAGAAAAAAATAGCCCAGGGAGATTTCTCAGAATAATAAGTGCTTGCATGGCAAGCATAGGGTCCTGAGTTCAATCCCAGATACTACAAAAACAAACAAAAAACACCTAAGCCTAGGGATGCTACTAAGAGCAAATGCTCTGCATTTAATTGTTAGAACAACATCAGTCTCTTAGTATGTCAAACGCTCCTAAAATGCAAAAACAGAATGATATACTGAGGATGTAGAATACCTCAATTCAATCCCAGTATTACTACATACAAAAAAAAATCAGGGTTATGATAGTATTAGAAAACCAAGTAAGGCACCCCACAGAGAAGGAGTTTTTTTTTTTTTTTTGAGGGGGGCTAACTTTAGGCTACCTTAAAGGTGGGTTTGGTGCAGCTTGTGGAGCTGGAAATCAAACCACAGTACTATGCACCTGACTGCATTTTTCCAAGCATCACTTTAAACAACTGAGCTATCTGGCAAAGCCGCTAAGCCCACCCACAGAAAACAGAAGGGAAATCTGTCTGTGGTGTCTGGACTTGGAATAACACAGGTCATGCGCCAATCAGCATGGCAGAGAGGAGCTACTGAGCTGTGAGAGATGCTCAAGGCTGAGGTCCACAGAATTTGGCCCCAGAAAGTCGGGGAGGTCAACAAAGAGCTGGGTGTTACCACTGGTTACAGCATTAATGACCAAACACAAATGATTCCTGTTATTAATAAATTAGGTCCCAGGAAAGGAAGACTTTTCTTTGAATGAGACTGAGAGATTAAGTGCAGTTGATGCAATAAAGCTGTAGAGGCTCTTTGGATCCCAATAGGACCTAGGAAGGGCTGGACTTCATCCCCAGTGCTTTCCCCATTTTTGAGGCAGAGTCTTAACAAGTTATGTGTTCTGTATTAAACTCCTTGTCCAAAGGAGGCATGGTGGTACACATCTGCAATCTTAGCAATAGAGAGCCTGACCATGAGTTTGAGGCCAACTTGGGCTACACAGTAAGTTCACAGCCATCTTGTGCTATACAGCTGTACTTTGTATCAAGAGAAAGCCAAAGAAGCAAATTCTTTATGATGTACCTGTCTCAGCCTCAAATTTGCTGACATGCAATTGTGTGACTGTATGTAATCTATGGTGACTCCTTTTGTTTTGTCTTTTTGTGACAGGGTTTCTCTATGCACTTTAGGCTGGGCTTGCACACATATTGTACCCTAAGCTAGCCTCCAACTCCTGGTGATCCTGACCCTTCTGCATCAGGCTCCCAAGTGCTGAGATTACAGGCATAACCAATCTTGCTGTTTTCAGTGGTGACTATTAATGTGAAAAGGTGTGATTGAGGGCTGAGACTTTGCTGCCACAAGAGGTAAAGCGTGATTTATTTGGATCAGCAGAGTGAACTGGTTTGACCAGGTGACATCTCAGATGGGAGCAGCTGCAGAGCTGAGAGCACTGACCCTCTGGGCGGATGAAGGTCTCCCCCATTTCTAGCCCTCCTTAGGGAATTAGTAGAGTCCAAGACCAAGACTTAGTACTTCTAGTGGATCTGATCTGTACCTTTGCCTTCATTCCCACAAAGGGTATTTCCAGGGTATGACCTATTCATAGGCAGTGGTCAGCATTTTTAGACTGAACAAGAATAGTATGAGGCTAAAGAAACTACAGTTTGAGGAAAAATAAATTCAGGAATTAAGGAATACTAGATATGTTAACTGTGTGTGGTGGCACATGCCTGTAATCCTCACACTTGGAAGCTATGGTACAAGGAATGTTGAGAATTCAAAAACACCCTGTGATACAAAGTGAGATCAAGCCAGCCTGAGCTGCATAGGAAGATCTTGTCTCAACAAGACAAGAAAAACAAGCAGAAGCCTTTGGGCTTGTTCTGTGTTCTGTGGTCCTGTCAATTCTGCAATGATCTTTTGAGCTAAGCTGCACCCCTGTTTAGTGCTGTTTCATTTTCATACAATATGGTGTCACTTCTGCCTTAAGAAGTAAATGCCTGCCCCTACAGACCCTGATCATTAAAGAAATTTGTCCCCACAGTCAAAGACTAAATAATAAGCCTACCTGATCCACCCATCACCAGTGTCAATGGTTTTTGTGTCAGGTTAAACCTAAGTGTCCAAGGGAAGGTATATTTCTCTCAACTCATAGACTGTTCCAGGCCTTAATCTGCCAGATGGTGGCACCAAAAGGTATGTCATCACAGCTGCTTGTGTGACCTCATTTGCCATGGAAGATTCCCAACTGTTTCTTAGACCTTGTGTCACCAATGGCCTCTCAGAGCAGGCACATTTCTCATCAAAGTCCTGCAATTCTCAACAAAACCATGTCTAAAAGAGTTGGTTTCTGAAATGTACTTCAGGTGTGTAAACAGATTAATCCAAAAGACAGGCATATGAATGAAGAGGAAAATTTCTTTTTTAGCATAAATGTAAAAGCTATTAATCTCTGCTTTCTGTCATGTTAGGGCAGTGGACCACAATTGAAATTCTAGCCCATGCATTCAGCAGGAATTTTTCTTGAAACAAAAGTTCTGCATTCAAAGCCCAGTAGAAAGGTTCTGTGATGAGTCCCAATTACAAGAATACGTTAAGAAGGGGGAGAAAATCCAGGAAACATGAAAGGAATATGTGAGTAGAGAAAAGTAAAGGATGGGAGCAAATCGACGATTTGAAGTATCTACTTCTGCCATGAGTTCTGAGGAAAACTGTACTAATCCAACAACCCAGGATGACTTCTCCGTTTGTGCAGGTTCATCAGGTCTGAGATGAAAATCAGGTAAATGATCATGGGGAAAACCAGATGATTCACATGCAAATGGCATTACTTCTGATCATTCCCTTACATCCATCCATGTATTCATCCTAAGCCTGAATTGACTTCGAAGAAGTAAAATTTTGATTTCTCTTCTCTACACCTCAGGCCAACAAAGGTTCCTTCTACCCTGAAGTCAGTGATTCCTCAAGGTCACTACCTTCTGGATAATGAATGCGTCCTTCAGTAACTCAAAGTGAAAGAAGAGCTCTGTGTTTCTGGAACCCAGAAGGAATCTTATGATCTATTCATTCAACTGGATGGGGTTACAGGTATGACATGGAAAAGAAGTAGGGGATGGTGGGGAACAATAATAAGGTGGTCCAAGCCGGGCATGGTGGCGCATGCCTGTAATCCCAGCACTCGGGAGGCTGAGGCAGGAGGATTGTTGTGAGTTCGAGACCGGCCTGAGCTACAAAGTGAGCTTAAGGCCAGCCTGAACTGCATAGTGAGACCCTGTCTCAAAAAGACAAAAAAAAAAAAAAAAAAAAAAAAAAAAAAAAAAAGGTGGTCCAAGTGTCATACCATCAGCCCAATTCAGGTTTGATTTTTCCATATGTGGACTGAGTGTCTGAACCTTGGATCTGTACAATCTCCTTTCCCCATTCCCCATTCAGAAATACTACAGAATTTTACTAATGAGGGCAGGCTGTCAGGAGAGTTTGTGTCCTTGTTTCCTACCCAGCACTTCTGTTCCTGGCCATCAGCTTCAGAGACTTGCACTTCCCATTAAGTCATCAGCCCACTCTAAGGCAGAGGCTTCTCAGAGGCTACTCTAAGGTGACTGCTAGTACCACCCGCTAGGCCTTGGTGCTGCTCAAGGCTGCTCCCTAAATGGACTTCTTGAGGAAGATGTCCCATTCTTGGTTTCAATGTGTCTGATACCTCACCAAAGTGACTTTTCTGGCATGGTCTAGCATTTCCAGTCTGGCTGCTCAAGTGAGGGCCTGTTATAATTTGTATTTAGAATTCACATGAAAATCACATGCTCATGGTGAGAGCTTCTCTAGTGGATGATTGACTAGTGTTCCATTAATGGGATGAGTGCTGCATCATCTAAGGGCAGGTAGCTTGTATAGCTATGCAAAGGGAAAGAGGCTTGCTGTGTGCTGCTCCTTCCTTTTCTCTCTTGCAGATCTTGCTGTTTTTATGCCACCATAAACTGTTGTCCTCTGCTATGTGCCATTCTGTCATACAGCCAAAGGAACCATATACTATACCCTCCACAAAGTGGGAGCTAAGGAAACTTCCCTCCTAAATTTTGGACATCAGCTATTTTGCTTCAGCAAGAAAATAAGTAATCAAGACAGTGCCCAAGTGACAATATTTTGTATAACTGAGGAGTCAAAAAGGCAATGTAATGATAGTCCAGCATTTGATCTCTGGCACATCTCATATGGGTGCCACACTGTTCTTGTACCTGAATCTTCCCATAACAAAGAAAGGCTTTCCTAGCCCCAGACAGAGCTGCACATCCTACACAAGTGCCCTGTCATGTGGTCTTCAAAGAAGTGGACAGCGTGCATGTAAATCTCTCACAGACAGTAAAGCTTCCCAAATTGACAGGGGATTTGGGACAATAAATGCTCTCTGCTCTTTGGAGAAATGATTGTTGGCACTGAAATTTCAAGGAGAATTAATTTCTGAAGTTTGGGGTCTGACCAGGAACAGGGAAAATTGGGGAGAAGGTAGTATCCAGCTGTGACCCACATACAGCTCTTGCACCAGGTGAAAGTTAACCTTGAGAGGATTCCTCAACTCATTGAAAACATGGATCTCTAGTAACCAGCTTTGTACAGTCTGGCTGCACCAGGTCATAGCAAGGTAAAGCCATATAAAAGAGTTGGATTCAAACCCTAGTCATGAAATAAGTAAAACAGGTGATGAAAGAAGCTTTCATTTGTGAAAGAATAAATTCTCCAGGTGGAGGTACCAAGTGCATGCTGGGCAGCATTTTGAGGAGGGAGCTGTGTGAGGAGCCTTGATCAGCTTGGGAAGGAATTGATGGACGCGTTACAGTTTTAGACTTTCTTCATCACTTCTTCCCCTCATTCTCCTTCCTCTCTCTCTCCATTCCTGCCTTGGTTCCTCCCACCCCCCTTCATTTCTACCTCTGACACATATTTCCTTTCTTTTTAATGTTTACAAATAAATTTTTTCATGCTCAAATACTTTTCTTTTATTCCACTCAATGTTTTTCTTTGAAAAACAGTCTGGTTTACGCCTGAATTTGTGCTCAATCTGTGACTGTCTTGCCTCAGCCCACAGGGTGATGAGATTAAAGGTGCAAGGAACCACTCACAGCTAACTCTTTTGAGACAAGAAGTAAAGCAGTTATTCAGGCTTAGTAGGAAATTGTTGTTTTCCTTCCATAGACTACCACAGGGCTAAGACTATGTCCGGCTGTTCTGAATTTTAATGCATAACTGAATCCTATCATCTCATTCTCATCTACATGGAAAGGAATATGGATGGCATCATGGGATGCAGGTCAGTGGGGGGTCTGGGTAAGGGTGCATGGGGCACCTGGCTTGGGCAGGTGGGATGAACCATGGTTGGAGAGACCAGCTGGGTGCTCATCCTCTCAGGCATCCAGGCAGTAATGCTATTTCCAGGACCCTGAATTGCTCCTCCAAGCCGTTTATTGTTTCCTGATCCTGTCTCATTTTTCATGCAGTGCTTCCAAGTCAGTGCTAACACTGAGGCTCCGCCCAGTTAATCATGACTGCTTCTCAGTTTACTCTATCTAAATAAAGAGAATGAAATGTCCCTCTTGAAAGGTAAGTAGTAAGAAGATCTTGGAAATCCTGCACTCATGTGCTGACAGACTGCACACAATTGCAGAGTTTCCTTTACATGTGATGAAAGGAAATCTTTGTGAGACAGGGCACATTGTTATCCATTCCTGACACTGGCAGAAAAGAAAAACCAAATCCAGGAACCTGTTAGGGATTAGGGGGCCTTTGGCTCCATAACATTTTTCTAAACATACTAGATTAAGAACAACTGTGTGAAGTCAGCAATGTCATCCTCAGGGTAACAGAGGAACAATCTCCAGGTATGGTGATGATGCCTGAGGTACTGTGTTTACTGCTAGCAAGACATGTGCCCTCTCAAGGAAGAGAGGAACCTCCTAGGGTTTTTAAGACTTGGGTGAAAACCAGGATTTCTGGCACCTGCCTGTAATCAAAACACTCTGAGAAGTAGGCAGACTGCAGTAAGAAGTGCAGGTTGGAGCTGTTAAAATTTTAAGGAGACAGTGCCTTCGAATTTAAAAACAAGGGTTGACTAGAGAGCTCAGTAGGCTATTTGCCTACTTAGGTAAGCTCAGGGACCAGGGTTTAATCCTGGATACTACATGCTGAGCTGGCCCCACATTCCAATGCATTTAGCTTGCCACCTTGAGTAGTCATGGTAGTGCACACTTGTAATTCCCCTGCTGGAGAGGCTGAAAATAGCAGGATAAGTACAAGTCCAATGTATAGCACCTCTTAAAACTTTTGTCAGTGTCAGCCATGTGGATGAGTAATGGCCATTGCTTGACTGAGTTGCTTTCTGTGAAAGCTTAAGAGATTATTTTGTAAGTAGTACTCCTTAGGCCCAATATATACCATTAATTACTTTACCCTTTGGTCTCATAATCTCGTGATCAGAAAATCAGTGACTCAACTGAGATAGAGGATGTCACAGTCAAAGTTCTCATGTCCTCTGTCTACACTAACCTCCAAGGGTTTGAGCAAGATATTGGCTATCCTCTTGGTCCATTGATCTGTATTTTCACCTCCAAAGCTCAGTTTTTAAGCATCCGGTAAAGTAGTTTAATAAAATTACATAGTAATGGAGGCAGTAAACCTAACAGTACTAAGATATCTTACTACTAAGCTTTGTACGGTCTATCTTATCTTACTATCCTAGCATTACTACCCAATCTGAAGAAACACCTTATATATAAAAAGGAACATTTATTTTCTAACAACCATCTGTATTCTAATATTTAAATTCAATGTTAACAAGAGTTATATTTTTATACATAAATTACAACAAGTCCAACACTGCAATATGACAATCATGTTGCCATTTTGTGACATACTTAAATATTCATTTTGACATGACATAGGCCTTTTAACTATTATATCTATGTAACACATGAAAAATTTTCACCTATTAGTCATCCTTCAATAGGATATACATTGCAAGTTTTTGTTAAAGGCAGAGGTCTGAATTGGAAAGAAAAGTAATATCACAGTCAGCAATCATGTTTTACATTTTGGAAGACCTGTATATCAGGAAATATGAATACATTGAATAAATATATTACCACTCACATATGATAGCTATTTTTGTTTTGCATTTTAGGGAAGGGTCTCCAGAATGTTCAGGGTCTCTCTACTAGATTGGATTCAAAGTGTACCACCTGTTTACAGCCTCCCAAGTACTGGGATTACAGGCGCACCACCACGCCCAGTCTCCTTGCAGTGTCAGCACACCCTGGCGTTGGAGCCAGCACAGCAGGCATGAAAACTGAACTCCAGCTACTATGCCTGGTTGTAGGCACTTTAATCTGCTAAGCTATTTGGCTGGCCCTTCTGCTGGTTTTTAATTTACTTTTTGCTAAGATCATTTTTTCTGTGTAATCTTTAACTTTTTCAGAAAAACTTTACATTTAAAGCAACAACAAAATTATTAGGGGAGCCTTTCAAGACACTGGAGATTTTTGGGGGCTCCTAATTTATAAATAATGAACTTGAGTCCTATATAATTATCTGTGCCCACTCTAAGGAATTTTTGTTCATCTTAAAGTTTTGATGATCTGTGTGTAACCCCATTATGAGATCACTTACCAACTGGTGAATCAGGATAAAGCATGCTTTTAGCTCAATATCCTTACCTGTATTAGGTTCAGATGACCATAAAAAAGAATAACTTTGGAGCTGTAATAACAGGAAGAACAGCTTTTCATGAAATAACATGGTAACATGTAACCAAATACACAGAATGCACAAAAAACTTCACAAAATCAGAGTGCACTCATACATTCTTTAATATGAAATTTATTATAGTTTTTTAATTTTGCTTTGACAGAACTGGGGATTGAACTCATGCCCCTGTGCTTGCCAGGCAAGAGTGTATTCCACTGAGCCATCTCCCCAGCCCCTAATATTAACTTTATTGAGAAACAAATAGCAATGAAGATGTAGAAGAATGTAAGCCCTGAGACTTAGACGCATGGGTAATTCAATATTAAGGCATTGTATGCATAGTCCCTCCCCAAAAAGAGCTTATTCAGGAAAAATATGCTAGTGTTCTACAAAACAATCATCACATAAATAAATGAAATAATCAAGTCACAGGGATTTTAAAGTATTTACATGAAAATTCCCTTTATTTGTCCAGCTGTGTTTTCATTTTTATTGAATACAGCATCTCAGTGTGTGGCTAAGCAGGTGGCACACTCAAGGTGACCCTCAGGTCACAGTGTCCCAAATTCTGTGATTATATACATGTGCTTGCTTTAAATGTGAGGTCAATTTTATGAACATTTGAAAAATTTCCATAAAAAGACGACATTCATGTCTTCATTAGTGCTCCTGTTAGGGTGATACAATAGACATCACAGTTTCAAAGATGAAAGATTTATTTTGCCTGACAATTCAGTTCATAACCCAGCATGGGAGAGGTACATGGCAGAGAATAACTTATTGTGTGGTGGTGGGAAGCAGGGATAAGTGGTTTCCAAAGCAACTGAAAGTCCTGAGGTGGGAGCAGTAGCTAAGCACAGGCAAGATGGCCAGTATCTGGGAATCTGTGATGTCACAGTGCTCTAGGGCCAAGTTCTCTAATGTGTTGGCAGGTTTGCCTAGAAGAATCTGGAGGGTCTCAAAATTGAATGATTCCATTGAAATCATCCTAAGAGTCAGAGACCTGAGCTTGCTTGCACTTGCACATTGGGACAGGTTCCTCAGGTCAGATTCATTTAGTGGAATTGAACTCAAGGAGAGGACCTCCAAGGAAATCTTACTCCTGTGAAGAGAGAAAAGGTAATTTGTATGAATGAAATCATGAGTAAGTGCTGTAGAATGACTTATAGTTAGGAAAACCTTTTGAGGTCCAACAAAGCCTTCACCCTCTTCTGACCACACAGATGGTGTGCATTGAATTCTCTGATCCTTGACTGTGATTAGCTCAGTCCATGTTTCCTTAATGTTCTAATCTCAGTGATGGAGCAAACTAAAGATCTGAAGAGCTCCTCCAGATAATGACTTGAAGGAACAGTGAGAACAGGCAGATTTGACCAATGGTCTGGAGTTCACCATGTGCCCCCCGGAAGTCCTTTATTCCTGTCTTGTACTTACACTCCTCCTGAACATCCGGGACTTAAGAATCCTGAAATTTCTATGTGCTATTTTCCCTGGTTGTCTGCAATTAGGGCTTTTAATTTGCTGTTCCTGGAAAGTCTTATAAGCTTACTTATGGTTTCTCATGTAAGTGGCTGCATTGTGGGTGTGACAGGTGACTATGGATAGACATCTCTATGAAATGTGAGCTATAATAGTTTTTTTCTATTCTTGTGGATATAGAACTTCTTTTTCTAGCTGTGAACAATGAAACAACACTTCCAGGTATCATTTGTAAAGCACAAAGATACTGTTTTACTTCCCATTACAGCTTTATGCACCTTCAATTTTTGATCTGCTCCACCATTAGGGTTTCACATCCCCCTTCCCAGATCCTACCTAGATCTACTTCCCCAGGAGGAAATCAAAAGTACCCTCATTGTGTGAGCTTCCAGTTTAGGATCTGCATTCACATGGGTGGTTAAATAAGACCATAGTATATCCCAAAGTATGTTGTGTTTCTCATGTCGTAGTATCTTTATGAAAGACATGTGCTGGGCATACAGATGCTCTTTCAATATCGGTGGTAACCATGAATATAGAAGGAACTCACCTCAAGGTCTCATGCAGATTTCCACACAAGAAGTAGACTTCATCTATGTGAAGCTCCTGGAGACTGGGTAACTGTCTTAAATGAGAAGCATAGATGTGGGAATACTTGTTTTCAGAGGATGAAATGAAAACTCCTGCACTCAGACTGCTGAAGTGAAACGTGTGCAGGTTTTTCATCTTTTTGAGCTTATGAACAAATGCTATCATAGTATTTGGATTCCAGTCACTCAACAAGTCCAACTCATGGATGGATTCCAGCTCCACAGATCGAAGCAGATTCATGATATTAAAAGCATCTGAGGAACAGATCCTCACCTTCTCACAGCACAGTTGTACTGAAGCTCTTCTCTTCTGGGCCTAGTTGCTGAGGAAAAGTAGTAATTGGTCTTGCATGGCAAAAGGTATACCACAGTTTTCAAAGTCAATTTGTGCTAATATTCTTAAGGTGAAGTTTTTATTCTTTAGTATATGCTTGCTTGTGTCCTGACTCCTGACATCTGTTGAGCAGGTGACACTCCTGGCTCTGGGCCCTACAGTCCGAAGTTCTGATGTACATCCCTCCAGTCCAGCACCTGAAGTTTCCACCTGCTATTGGTGAAAAAGAACGCAGCATTAGAATTCAGATTTTAAAAAATCCTACCTTTTCAGACTCCAACTTAATTCACTGTATCATACATATGCAGCCCTTTTATCAGGAAACCAAGTATCCAGGTAATACTTATCAAAATTCAAGACCTCTATTGCTCTGAAATTCATAAACTGCGCCACATATCATATTTCCAAGTACCATGACAGCAATTGTCCCTTCTCTAGAATACCTCCCACTTCTCTGTTGTATTGGTATGTAATGCTCACCTGTGCTGAACCTTCTGAGACAGCTGCATATCAATTCCATGCGATATGGCTTTTAGAGTCTTTAGGTCTCTCTGTTGTTGGGAGATTATGCCATAATGAGTGTCTGGTATCTTGGGTTTCCTCAAATCCATTAGGGCTCTCAAGGGGAGGGAAGGGAATGGCCAGGCCTGCAACATCACCTTCAAGAACTCATTTTGTTCTTCCATGAAACCATCCACAAATAAGTCCTGGAAGACCAGTGTAGGCAGATAATATAGAATGTTGCATGATACGGTCTGACCCTTCAACAGGCTCTTCTTTACCAGCTCATAAAGAGCAGGTTGTGTGCTGTGCATACTCATCCCGAGTTATCCGGACAGAGAAGGAATCTGGTGAACATTCAGGAAGCTTCACCTGTGCATGTCAAACACAGAGACCTCTTCTAATACCCAAAAACCTATTACAGGGTAAGGTCATGGTCTGGCTATAGTGACCTTACCCTGTTCACCCAAATATCTCTAAATTATGTGTCTACAGATCTATCTTTGTGCTCCCATTCTAATCAGGACCCCGCTACCATGTCCAATTCAAACCACTTCTACGAATTCCAGGCCCTCTGGGAAGTGGCTTCAGCGTGCAGTGAATACAGCCCTTTCTTTTGAGTGAAGCTTCGGATTATTGGGCTAAGTCCAGGGGCACAACAGAGTGTCAACACAGGCTTACTGTTGTGTTTGAGGGGCATAGAAGATTCACTTCTAAAGGCTGCAGGAAAAAAGAGTAGAATACAACAGCTAGACCCTGAATGGCATAACTAGATAAGTTCAAACTTAATAAATCTGCTCCCAAATATCATTAGGTGCTAAGGTTATAACTGCACCAATGATCTACACCAAAGGTCAGAGTTCCGTGGTATACAAAATGACAAAACAAGGAGCAAAATGCAATCTCAGGCCTTGAGGCCACCCATAACAAGTGCAGAGGACACTAGCTCAGCTGAATTGTATGAATTAACAGCATTGCAAGCAAAGAAACAACAGCAGAAAGGTAAAAAGGAAGGCCACTGAGATGGCTCAGTAGAATAAGCGCTTCCCTGACAAGCGCAAGTGCCTGAATTCAATTTCAGATTCCGTCAGAAAAAGAAAGGTAAAGAAGAACTCAGAGCAGAAATAATTTCTAAAATAAAAAGGAAATCTCTCTATCCATAGCATCTGATGTAAAGGATCAAATAGAGAGACTTATGGAGAATATCCAATTTGAGAAAAAATCTCCAGCAAAAGAATGAATAGCTACCTCTAACGAAGACATTGATCAAAAATAGAAGAGATTAGAAATATGATGGATTCCTTGAATGAGCAATACAGGAAAAAAATACATCACATGAAGCAGAATCAAAGAGATATAGAGGAATTTAAAATCTCAATCAGAAGTCTACCAAAGCATTTGAGTGAGAGTGAAAACAGAATTTCAGATCTTGAAGACACTGGTGCTGCTAGTGGAAAAGTGAGAAAGGATCTCTGAGGAACTACAAGGACTCAGGAAAAAATAAACCTTCACTTGCAAGACGATGCAAGATGAACAATGAGAGAATAATAGGCATCAACATGAAAGGAGGAGGCAATACAAATTATATAAAAAGAATATGGGCATAAGTAATAGCAGAAAACTTCCCAAGTATTAGGAAGCAATCTGACATTAAGGTAACTGAAGCGTACAGAACGTCAAATAACTTCAATCAAATTAAAAAGATACTGAGACATATAATAGTCAAGATCCCAGAAACCAGGCACAAGAATAATATACTGAAAGACGTTAGAGAAAAGGGGATCAAATTCAAAGGAAAAGCCATCAGAATTCCTGCTGACTTCTCTTCACAAACCATGAAGGTAAGGAGAGTATGGAGCAGAGTACTTCAAATCCTCTATGAAAACAAACTCCAGCCGAGACTACTATACCCTGCAAAACTCTTCTTCAAATTTGATGGAGAAGGGTAATACTTCCATGACAAACAACATGTAAAGAATTTCATGATGACAAAGCCGTCCTTACATGGGCTACTGAAAGATGTTCTAGAGATGGACCACAATGACCAGAAATCCACGAACAATAAAAGAAGGAACCTACTAAATAGGGCAAATAATTAAGCATAGGACAAAAAGGAGTAAATGACAGCAGATAAATAACGTGACAATCATAAGTCAACAAATTTTAATTATAAACATCAATGTGAATGGACTCAGTTCATTAAGAGAACTAGACCTGCACTGTGGATTAGGAAACAAAATCCAACAATACTCTGTATACAAGAAACACACTTAATTAAAAATAAAACATTCATAGGCTTAAAGTCAAAGAATGGAACACAGTACCATTTGCCCCAGCACCCCACAAAAGAAGAAGCAGTAGTAATCCTTTTCACAGGCAGTCTCTACTTTAAACCAAGAAGGATCAAACGAAATAAAGAAGGCCAATATATATTGGTTAGGGAAAAGTTCAAGAGGAAGGGGTAACACTCATAAATATCTATGCACCAAACACAGGAGCACCCAACTATACAAAACAAGTCTTAATGGACATGAAAAATCTAGGATCCAGGACCACCATCTTAACAGAGGACCTTAACACACCCTTATCTCCAAATGATAGGTGAACCAGACAAAAAATTAGTAAAGAAGTAGAAGAACTGAACCACGGCTTGGAATGGGTGGACTTGAGGGACAGTGTTCTACAAAACCACAGCTGAATACACATTTTTTTCAGCTGCACATAGGTCAGTTTCTTAAATAGACCACATACTACTCCATAGGTCATTCTTAAGTATGTACAAGAAAACAAAATTTATCCCAAGCATATTATTAGAACACAGTGCAATGAAACGAAATAAATGACAAAAGAAACCAGAAAAATACCCTAAATACATGGAAATTAAACAACATTCTACTCAGCAATCAATGGGTCACAGATAAAATTAAACAAGAAATTCAACATCTACAATTCAATGAAAATTCAACCACAACATATTGGAATTTATGGGATATGATGAAAGCAGTTCTCTGAGGGAAAAATATAGCTATACACTCACACATTGGGAGAACAGAATGGCAACAAATAGACATCCTAATGTTGCACCTCCACCATCTAGAAAAGGAAGAGTAAACCCAATCTAGTGCCCAAAGATGGGAAGAAATCATTAAGCTTAGAGCAGAAATTAATTCAATTTAGATGAAGAAAACAGTTCAAAGAATCCACAAATCAAAAAGCTGGTTCTTTGAAAGACTAAATAAAATAGATAAACCCTAGTTAACCTCATCAAAAAGAGGAAAGAAAAAAATCAAATAAAATGAATAAGGAATGAAAAGGGTATAATAAACACAGATCCAGTGGAAATTCAGAAGATTGTCAATAGCTATTTTGAGACTCAATACACTCACAAAATACAAGACACAGAAGAAATGGACAGTTTCCTTGAAAGGTACAAGTTACTCAAACTGAATCAAGAAGATATAACTCGCAATAAGCCAAAGACAGCCAATGAAATACGAATAAAAAGCCTACTGCCAAAGACAAGTCCAAGTCCTGATGGATTCACAGCTGAATTCTGCAAGAAATTTATAGAAGATATAATCCCTACACTCCTCAAATTCTTCAATGAAATTGAAAAGGAAGCAGTCCTCCAAAAATCATTTCTGGAGGCAAGTATTATATTGATTCCAAAACAGGTAAAACACAACTGAAAAAGAGAACTACAGGTCAATCTCCCTTAAAAACATAGATGCAAAAATCCTCAATAAATAGCCGGGCGTGGTGGCGCATGCTTGTAATCCCAGCACTCGGGAGGCTGAGGCAGGAGGATTGTTGTGAGTTCGAGACCAGCCTGAGCTA